>CM030375.1:1608395-1905913 GCA_003604175.2 Clonorchis sinensis | reverse complement strand
CCTGATGAGCCCCAAGAAGGGCGAAACCGGTCGTGGGCTATCGAAGAATTTTCAGCAACCTTATGAGTGGTGTATTACGTATATCTTGTCCTTTGTTTGACTGGTCTTGTCTTTGCCAGGATTATTATCATCTAATCGAAATATTCATTCTTGTCCATAATCCATTTGTCATTCGCCGTATCCGGACGCATGAGAAATATGTCTCGACAGCTGAGCTAATGACTTGAGTACTTCAAGTGCCTTAAGTCTTTCTTTGAACTCAACAAATCTGTGCAACAACTGAAACAAAAATCCCCACGGATTGAGGTTCGCATTCCACTCATAAACGTACTGCTTTTAACCTAAGTCTTTGCGATTCATGGTTCTGATATCATGCATTTGGCTTTCCCAAATACTAAGACTGGATGATTTTCCCTGACCCCCGAAGGGCGATTCCATAGAATAAAGATGTATCATATGAGAAGTAAATCTTCCGATAACCAATCGCCCCCCCCCCGTTAAAGAAGTTAGTGGGGTTATAGTACTCTATTTCTAGTCTTGTCGACCACTAAACCTAGTAAGGCTAGGAGAGTTAAGTCTAGCACGCCTTCTGTTCGGTAATCGTATACTAAGTTTGAGCGCGAAATCTCAATCGGAGAATCATGAGAAAGTTTGTAGGGACCAGAAGGGAAATGTGTGGGAAATGTTCCACAAACACACCCGTTGGAGGATGATCTAGAAACGGGTGGTATCGTCAAAAAATAGGGAACTGACACACAAAGGGATAGCTCTAACCGCGATTGTTAAAAAAAGCCGTGAAGTCGAAGATAGGAATCGGTGAATTTGGCGGGAATTCGCCTAAGATTTGAGATTTTATCAAGAGCTTCCAAATCATCGTTGACAAAAGAGTTGGGGATGATCTACAGGGGCACATTTATCTGATTCAATATTGTACCGGTAAGACTATACGGGACTGTGTAGTACAACAAGAGAGCTGGTTTCGTGAACGGCGGTACCCTAAACAGTTCGAGCAAGCTAGCTAGAACAACGAATATTCGGGATAAATTCAGTCTCCACGCTTTGTGCCGCCACCACATTCGTGAAGCAGAATGGGCTGTGTAAGTAGCGTCACCTCGTTCAGTTGTAACACCCTTTCGGTGCCTTACTGCCATGCCACCCGGAGGAAGCACGAAGACTGGAATACTGCCAGGTTGCCCAAGCCTAGACAGGAGAAGTCGAGAGGTCGGGTTCGAACCACGGAACTTCCGATCAGTAAATTCGCGCTTTAACCACAGAGCCACTTACTTGAGTCTAAATCAAGGTGACCGATTCGGCGTCGGGGTACAGGTTAAAACAATGTGACAAGAACTCCAAGATGAATGCGCCTCTTCGGTACCTTGATTGGCAATCCAGTGACTCATTGAAAATGAAACGTTTTCCGACGAAGCTGTCATGATAATGATTTGGCCACATTGCATCACCGAGCATTTTACATCCCACGTATGACCAGCCAAACAAAGGACTACGTGATGCCATGTGAATTATGCCAACCACGTGAATGAATGCGGCAAAAGGAACTAATGCTTATGGGCAAGAATCCAAATCGGCCCCGGGAAAATAGTTACTTGTTTGTGTATGCTCAGAATCAAATCGTAGTTTGAGTAGACTACTTTGAGGTTTTGTCGCTGACAACTGTCAATGCAATAACCGTCGTCAGTTGGATGCGTCGACAGCTTGCTAGGTATGTTCTCCCTGAAGGGCTACTCAGACAGCATGCCGGGGTTTGCGAATGAGGAGTTTCACTTACGCATACACAGAGAGACGCAAGCACGTCTGATGCATACGTGAAGTCTCTCGTAAGCACCAGTGAATAGAGGTATGAGAACTTCCACCCTCGGTTTGGATATGATACTGTTTCGAGTACAGGCAGTAATCAGGGTTGCATCGCGCATATTTTGACGGACGCTGCTGGGCAATAACGATGGATCTGCGTGACACACTGGTCCACCAGAAGGAATACGGTACCGGCCTGGAGATGCACAACATCCAAACAATCATTCCGACTCGACAACGAAATTTTCAACTGAACGCGGTCACTGAGGCACTCGACACCTCTCGAGTCCGAACTACTGCCGACTGAGAGTTGATACAACATCCACACCAAGGACGACGTTGACTGTAGCAGCTGAAGGCCTGCAAATGTCACCGTTGAAAGATTTGTTGACCGGTTTGATGCGAAAGGTCCAGATCGGTGGTCATTCAAACACGTTTAACGTCGAATTTACGGTAGGACTGTTCACATCGAACCGGATAAAATTTGTGGACCAGTAACCAACCAAGAAGGGAAGAGAGTGGTGGAGTGAGTTAATCCGTTTTGTAGGACATGTTGGAGATCTCGCCTAAACAAATTCGAACTCACTATCGAATCGTTCTGGACACACAAGTTTCGATTTCGGTCTCGGATGATCACAAATTCCTCCAAGAGCACGAGTGATTGATAACCGGTGACTTGAAACAAGGCATTGCGTTTGGGTTTTGGAGCTTTTCAGAACTTTGTTCGCTGATCTGAACAGTTACTAGGGTTCCGTGATATGAATTAATAGGTGCGTTTCCGTTCTACACTATACGCAACCCCAAGCTTACATCCATAGCTCAAATTGCCGTTCGAGGTGGACGGAATAGGCAAATATCTTCACATATGGCACTGATATTCTTGTTGTTTCGATCAAACACGCCAAATCTGTAGTCGACGGTTGATACGACTATTTACATCGTTCTCTTTGAGATTTCATTGGATCTGCACTTTCCACGGTGACAACTCAGCTCGTTCAGCCCTCGACACAGTCAGAGTGTCATATCTGTTGAGAGCATTGTCACAGTACCCCCTAGGTCCAAAGAGCCTCATTTTCAAAAGTGTTGATTAGCGTATTCGGAGATGAGGTTTGTGCAAACCAGAAGTGTTTTACGGCCTTGAGCATCTTCGAAATTCTCAGATAGGTGTACACTTCCCGGTTGATACTTTTGTTCATGGCGACATCTGTTTCTCTTTCAATCAGAACTTCCAAGAAAATAAGGTTTTCATCATACTTTGATTTGGTAGTGATTTTGATCTTCAGATGCACACACGCCATCCCGTTTCGTACCACCTGGAACTTTAGGCCGTCGAATAGAGTGTGTCAGCATGACTTGAGCTCGATTGATTGCGTTAAAACTGTTTCTGTAAGTGCATGTCCCAAATTTAGGCCAATGTTCGACTGAATCTGCCAGATATTTCCGATGATGTGGCGGGACTGTATTCATGAAAGAGACCGTTTTTAGGACTCAGTTTCCTCCCTTATTTCATACCAAAACACGACACTCGCCCGGTCACTGTTGCTGAACTGTAAAAAAAAATGTGGTCATCTCCATCAACAGTTTATTCACACTGATTGTCCTAGATATTTTGCAAAAAACGGGGATGATTTTGTACTTGCTCAGAGTTCAAATCAGATGTCAGATGGATGTGCATCATGGAGGGGATCTCTGAACCGCCATGTACCGCACTGGCGCACAACGCCTGTGGACAGCGAGTGTGGATCTGGGGCAATCAACCTCAGAGATGAAGCCAAACAACGTCAGTGGTATTGCAACAATCTAAGTGTCAACGTTTGGGTGAATGAAGCCTACGTGAAGCAGTTGATACAGAGTTCATAAAATGCAAACAAAAAAAACTGACCGCACAATGAAGTAGACAGACTGAGGTGTAACTCTGCTGAGCGTTCCGGACTTGTTCTTGACGAAGAAGACCATTCCCACAGGTGTGCTAGATTCTTGATGGCAATTCATTCATTCAAGAGTCTGCTTCCAGTATTGTGCCACGTGTATTACAGGTTTCGGTGAACTTAGCGTGTTGCCCAATTTGGAACTGGTCATTGGTTTCCATAAGGGAAACTACTCTTCGACAGCCCAGACCGGTTTTGCCCTTCCTGGGGCTCATTAGGTAGGCGCAGTCCCCGAGTTTCCGTCAATCAAATTCCATATCAATTTGGGTTTCACGAGGGACTCAACTAAATCCCTAGTTTATGATATTCTTCAACTGAATGTTCTGCACAAAGGCCTTTCCATGTTTTCGTTGGTACGATATTCGAAAACCTACTGCGATATCTTGAATGGCAGACCAACTGAAACATGAAGTGGCCTTTTTACAGCATATTAAGTTAAACAATACCATAAACGAGAGTTCCAGTTGAGTCTCCTATGAAAACTAACATGGTCTTTGGTCTTTTTTCGCACACCTGGTCAGTTTGATTGTTCGCGCCAACACCATGAAGTGTGTTTATTCAAGCGTAGTACCTAATGTCATAAAATAGGAACCGTAGCAACCCCCAGTTAGTGAATTCTCATTTCATTTTTAGACGGATTATTAGGTGAACCCGAAATTTCACCGGATGTTTTATCCGTTCTGTCCAGTAGAGAGGTGTTTAACCTGAGGGATTGACAGAGTTTTGTCACTTACTCATGTGTTGTTACTGGGAGAAATGATAGTCCTTTTTCGTATGAACGCCGACTTGGCCACAAGCAACAGATATGAACACCTGTTGTCCTTCAGTTATCGGAAGGCTATGGCGACGTAATCTCATTTAAACTCAGAACAGCAGCGTGCAATATGATTTGGCCAACTTGGTGACCTGCTCACTTGGCCTGATGAAGCTTTTGTGTCAGAATCGGAAAGTTGCTCAATTAAAAACTACCGATTGTTTACCAAGCCCTTCTGGAACGAAATACGACGTTTTGTTCCTTATTGCCGTAATTAAAATCCTTCCTTGGTTGTTGGTCTGTTTGCCAAGCCATGCAGTTGTATTTTTAACGTTTCATCACCGAAAAAGATGATCTTGTCACTGCGGGTTTAAGTGGGTAAAGTGCCTCCTATTTTGCCTGTGCTTATGTAGCCTCTAAACACTATCGGACCAACCAGAATCCAAGTACGACGATTATCAATGGCCAATCAGTTTACAGCGCAACAAGTGCTCTTTGTAAACTATATAAACGCTAGCACGAAGCGAGGAACTACCCACCCAGCACTGAAGATGTCTCCTCGAATGGTGACGAAACGTTTGTAAATCAATTGCCAAGCTCGGCGAACAGCCTCCTGGTCAATTACTAACTAATGCACTCGGGCCAGCAATATTCCAACAAATTACACTCCTAGTGTTGTGTGTGGTTTTTATGCCATTTCTGCAGTCTCCCGATCGATTCTTTCACAAACACCTTGAACTTCACGTTATGGATGCGATATCTCCCCTCCATAGGGAAAATGGATGTACTCTCCTGTGTTTTGTAATTTGTTCTTTTTCGCATCGAAGTTCACGTACATGGTGCTTTTTGCGCTGTGAACCGCGCGACGGTCAAGAGTTGTGCTACATGAGGTCCGAATTCCCCTCTGCTGCATTTCTTTTGTTCTGTAGTCAACCAGAGGTCACTCATATTTATGGCAACATGGTGTGTGCCTGAGGATTTCATACGAACGAGAATTCCTTGCCTTTAACAGGCAGCGTCCAAAATACCGCATGAATTAATTATAAGCTACCCATAATATTTAAGTAGTTAGAAATTGCCCCAAGTTGAATGAACATTTACAAGTAGACGTGACTGTAGTCTTTTCCGCATTTTCAGACTGACGGTGATGTTTAGGAGTAGCTGCGTTCGCATTGTTTTTTCGTCCGGTGCCCAACGTATAAAACTCTTTCGTCATATATCTAGTGGCAAACAAGTGTGTATTCAACGTCTTATTTGTTATTGTTTTTGATGATCGTATTACGTCGACTCCGTACGTTACCGTCGTTGGACCAGTCATGGGGCTGCATTAGGCCCACGCAGTTGTCGGACACATTCACTCTAAGCTGACTACAATTTAGAGTGAATGTGTCCCAGATGGCTCAAGTGGTTAGAGCGCGAATTTACTGACCGAAAGGTCCGTGGTTCGAACCCGGCCTCTGCCGCTCGACTTCCCCTGTCTAGGCTTGGGCAACCTGGCAGTATCCCAGCCCTCGTGCTTCCTTTGGTTGGCATGGCAGCTAGGCACCTAAAGGGTGCTACAGCCGAACGATTTTTTTAATTTTACTCCGTACAAGGCAACGCCGACGTACAACTAATAAGGTATATTTTGGTTCATTGATCATGTGAACCAACTAATAATGCGCCAACCAACAATTGCTGTGTTTTCTCAGTCCCGTGAAACAATCCAACAGATGCGCTTACCTGAGTTTACAACGAAATGATGAAATCTTCAAGATGTATTTCAGATGCGAGAATAATTAGTACTCACCGCTGAGTCCTGGCCATACATGTCGAGTTTTGCTGCCTAAAGTAGAGCCACTTTAACTTTTGCTCAGGTGTTTGGTCGTATCTGTAATCTATTACTGAGGAACATTCAGTGATCACATTGTCTCGTAAGTGTTTTCTGTGACTCGAATCACTGACCGATCGTAAGCCTGTGTGCACGATTTTCATGTAAGCATCCACTTTGGACAGCTGCGACTGAAAGTTTATGGCAGCTGTCCTTCAGCTTCAGAGAAGACTCATCGCTTTGGTTCTGGGTTTCCAGATGTTGAAGCGGTTTACAACGGAAGACTTTCCTACTTGAAATATTCAATGACCCAGAAATTTCACTCCGTTAGACAAACCATCAAATGTAACAAGCAACTCAACTATGCAGGCCGACTAGATTTCCAAATTATGACAGTATGGAAACTGGGCGCCCTTGTTACGGAGAAATTACATTAGGGTAACCCTTAGTTATCGGCAAGCTGTGCGAACTGCATTGTGAAACGCATGGATTACAGATGGACGCGGGAAGTTTCTAGAAGTTAAGACTACAATCACACGTACACCTGTTTCGTGGGAGGCTAAAACAGAGTCTTGCGAGAAGATAGCACACACAGCAAACCTGCCAGTCCACAGAAGCTCACAACTTGTGCGAACTTAACTGAGCACAATTAATTAAAGAGGTTTCACTTGAGATGGGTGCTCTACTTCGGCGAAACCTGATTAAGTCATAGATTTAGACCCAGCAATTCAACCGAGACACCACGATCTGGGGGAGAGAATTCCGAACTCAAGAACGTGTGGGCAGCGTGTCCTGTCCCATTAAAATTTCCCGTCGCATACAGACGCTAACAATGCGAATGAAACGCCAGTAAATCAGTCACTTATTAGGCATTTATTCACGGAGACTGTCCGGTCTATTGATTGAAAAGCGGCCATACGTAATGCACAGAAGCATCTTTCGAGTTTGTAGGTTAGAACTGGCCTACCGTTTGCGGGTTTGGAGTTCCGCATTGCATGAGTGGTTCAAGTCATGACTTATGCAACCGGGATCCTGCTGAAGTTCACGTTGAGTTGAAGGAGAGGACCAAAGAATGATACTGAGTTCCTTGAGGGATTCTAAATGTCTTTGAGTGACTTTGTCTCGTCGCTTGCAAGGGGCTGATCAACCGCGGCGTATACCGCATTCACCATTTCCAAGCGAGAGTTCTAGTCGGCCTGTGTGATTCAAACATTCTAACTCTAACAACGACAAGTTCGACTTTTCCACTTTATGTTTGTGGTAACAGGATCAGGGTTTAACTTTACTGTCCGAGCTTTTCCGATAGCCAATCAGCTGATCAATAATCCAGGCGTTCAGTGTCACGTGATCCCGCTGTATATTTGTCTCGTAACGTCACAGATCCATGAAAAATGATAAGATACTCTTTGGTAACTGCTCATGTTCTAACCCGTCCGATAGAACAGGGGGTGCTCTTTGTGACGGCCTCTACGTACTCGACCTCTGACGATGACTGTGGAGCCCATAGTCTGACGCGTGACGTCATCCAGTTGAAAATAGCAACGCTGTTGCGGTATTACGCCTAGTAGGGCACAGAATATAAAACAGTGCTTGCCTTTTAACGACCGCGATTAGTAGGCCATTAACCAATGTACTTATGTGATCTCGATGCCTCCAACGCAGTACCCCCTGGGTTTTATCTTGCCTAGGTATTGTGCTGAATAACTCAAAAGGGAAGGCTTCTGACTGTCTATTGGGAGCAATATTCTCAACGTCACAGTGGATTTATTCCATTATTCAGACAAAGCGTCCGAGTCTTATTGCGAAAAAAAGGTGATTGCATGCTAGGCCGCTCTGAAATTAAGATATCCATCATCTAAACGAAAGCAAACAAACAGTCTACTGTGTAGTTCTTAAGTAGTGTTTTCTAAATGACGTAGATAATCGTGGATAGAAAAAAGGAGACATTGTAGGCGAAATACACTACTCAAAAGGTTGCTGAAAATTCTCCGACCCCCACGACCGGTTTTGAGCTTCTTGGGGCTCATCAAGTAGGCGCAACCCCCGAGTTTCTGTCAACCTTCTAAACCAAACTGCACGAAGTTAGCGAACTACACGCATTAGCAAACAAATTTGGTTCTTCGAGAGACTCACTTGGAACCCAGCTGAATCTCTTGTTCATGATGTGTCCAAGCAACTAAATGTGTTGTATCAGGCCGCCTCATGTTTCAGTTGGTAAGATCTTCCAGATATTTCAATACATGTATATCCGTATTGCACGAACGAGAGATTCAGAGGGGTTCCAGGTGAGTCTCTCGCAAAACCAAAGTTGTTTGCAAATGAGTGTATTTCGTTAATTTCGTAACGGAATTTCAAGTGGAACATAAGGTGAAGGGAAACTCGGGGACCGCGCCTACCTGATGAGCCTCAAGAAGGGCGTTGAAGATTCTTCGACAGCCCACGGCTGGTTTCGCCCTTCCATTTCGGGCTCATCAGGTAGGCGCAGTCCCCGAGTTTCCGTCAACCTTCTGTTCTACACGAACCCAAATTCCGTTGTAGGATTATGACGGAGACAAGATCGGAACTGCACTGCAAGGACGAACTTTGCACAGAGTAGAGGACTTGTCCGACCGCTTTGGAGGGATCAGTTCAACCCCTCCGCTAAGACGAATTTTTTCTTCTTAGATCACTGCAAATTAAACGCACTCCGGTTCGATGAATGTCCCCTTAACCTCGTAAGATGAGCATCACAGTGATTAGGTTTACCATACGGGAGTTGCTGGCGTTTTCACCCCTTTCACGTGGCTTTACCGCACTTCAAACGGCTCATCTTTGTCGATAGTTAAGTCTGAACTCCTTAAAAGAGGTCACTTCCAGATAGTCCCTAGACGGAACAAACTTGACGGGATGGAAGGCAAGGTGGAATGACGTACGGTGATCAGTGATTTGTCGACTGCCCACTGACCCTAGTCTAGTTCGTTTTTCTAGACCATGGAAGATTTTTCTTCAACAAGTTTCTCTCTTCGGCCGGCTTATCTGCTTGTTTCTCCCAAGTGAACCATGAGGCCGCCATCAGCTGAAGGACGTCGTAAACAAGAGAGATCCAGCTGAATGATCCGTTAACACCAAGCTAAATTATAACGGAATATTTAAATCCAAATAGGTCTTATTCGGCGTTCAGGTGCGGAATACGGTTGACGAAAATTCCTGGATTCAACCCACCTGCTGAAACCCGAAATGGGTTCAGTCGGGGGGTGGACTGAGAAAGTTTTAATCACACTAACAAGTGGCGTCATATCAAGGAAGGAAGATCTGTAAATCACGGTTTCCTCGCAGCAATTCCATTGAAGAATATCATAAGCGATGGGGCAAGTTGGAACGGCCGGTCCCATCCTCGTAACCAGAATTTGGGTGCTTATCTCTGCATAAATGACTTTAACTTACCGCAGTGCTTCCTTATGCAAGCTTCTCACATTTTGCACTTATGTCAAACTACTGGTGATTGGTCAGTAGACAAGAATGTTGCCACTCTTCACAAGGCACCGCGTTGGGTCTTAGAGATTCAACATTTTGTTGTCGCTATTGTTACACTTAAAAGTGTCGATCGAACCTTGACGAACCGACGGATGGTGTGTCACTAAGGCACAGCATTATTTGCTCACTTTTGTGGGGCCGTCGGTTGACATTATTCAGCTCAAAAGAAACTTTTTATTGAAGTCCTAAAGGCGGATTTTGCGTGCTGCGGTAGACTACGGCTTTTGTACTGGTCGAAGTTCAGGCGGCTGTTGATCAGTTGGTCGAACCAAGCAATTAGCTTGAAAATGGCTTAGTTAGGTGTGGACATTATATCATCACTCAGATTTGTCAATCGGCTCATCTTGCTTCAGTTTTGACACGCTGATCATGTCGGGTCATATCAGATAACTTCGTCCTGGTTAGCGTATTTAGGTCCAATTGAAATTATTCCTATAGATTATCAAGCTCAACTAGACGGAAGAGGGTCAGGTAGGGAAGCACTAGTTTAACTTTCAATAGGGTACAACTGAAGGGCACTGCGGACACTTTGCGTCCTTAGGACATTAGTTCAGAGAGCCGGCGCGTCTGTGATCAGCCAAGAATTGTACCTTACAATCAGGAGAGACTGACCATCAGGATTACGTTTTTTTGCACAAACTCTGAATAAATTGGAAACCCTGGGTGACCAAGCATTCTGGTCGTTTTTCTTCGGCGAAATGATAGCCTTCATTTAGTGTTATTCCCTAATACGGAAACCGTCAGCTGAGTTGGTTGCAGCGGGGGGGCTAGGGATTGCCCAGTCTTCCTTTTAAATTGGGTGAGGTGGGGAATACATGGTTTGCAGGCTCGGATAAGCCCGACAGGTTTCATAGTGGTTAATGTGGTTAGTGAACTACACTCATTTGTAAACAAATTTGGTTTTCCCTGAGACTCACCTGGAAAACAGCTGAATCTCTCATTTATGATGTTTTCAAGCAACTGAATGTGCTGCAGCAGGCTGTCTTATGTTTCAGTTGGTACGATATTCGAGATATCGCGATACATGTATATACGTAATGTACTACTCATAAGATTGCTAAAAATTGCTCAACATCCCACGACCGTTTTTGCCCTTCTTGGGACTCATCAGGTTGGCACAGTTCCCGAGTTTCCGTCGGCATTATGTTCTACTTGAACCCAGATTGCACGAAAATAGCGAACTGCACTCATTTGCAAACAAATCTGTTTTTGCGGGAGACTCACCTGTTTTCAAGCATACATATATCGTGATGTCACGATATCTCGAATATCGTAGCAACGAATGGTCCTTTTCAAGGGATAGTCATACCAGTGAAGTTGCTGTATTCATGTCAGAGAGACCATGCGTTAGACAGTCGCTGGTTAGTGTACAACAGAGTATAGACTAAGCAACAGACACTTACCGGTATCCGAGCTCGAGGTATCTGGCGCCGTTTCTCCGACTTCAGCATTTTCTTGCTTCAACAATCTTGCCTTTTTCTGTTCGTCTTGATATGCTGTTAAAACATCAACGGTGGATTCGGACTTTTTGGATAACGATGAGGCAGATCGATAGCGTAGTATGATTATTCCTCTCCTTCATCCACATACAATTCGCGATGGAGTGGTCCGGAAGCTGTCCAGTCGAACAATCCACATGTTAGTAACAATCCGCATCCATCAGAAATGGGGACTCCAAACGATTGCACTCCAGTCAGATCGAAAGTATCTCCCGCCGAATCTCCGTTCACCTTTTGCTAGCAGTTTGTCATGGGGCGATGGATTCGAATCGAAAGGGACTATTCTCTCTCTCTCTCCCAGTGAGATGCTCTGTGAGATTCACAGGTCTCAACGGAATCAGTTTGGATGCCACAGTAAACATTCAGACGCGTCACCGCTTTCTTTGGGTTCGCCCTCGTCTCAACTAGGCAGAAATTCGGGGGCTGTGCCTACTTGCTGAGTCCCAAGAGTTTTACCATCCTTGTGACCAGCTTCCTTCAGGAGAGCGGATGCGGTTTCACGTATTTGAGAAGAACTCTTTCTCTGAAGCATAGTCCAAACCGCCCTGCCATCGATTTTCACGTCACATACCACTTCCTGTGGTGTTGCATCAATATTTATGATTCAGGTGGTCACGTGGTTATCACAAAAGTCGGAGTTAGGATCATTGATCAACTGGCAAGTTTGGCGGAAGCGTCATGGTCTGGTGAGTTCATTGGTTGTTTCTAGAACAACAGGTGCAAACCCTTGTTTTTTAACATGCATGTGGATCTGCTTAACTGCTTGTGTTGGTCATTCGGGCACCGAAATGAACTAATGACAACCCACATGGTGTGTGCCATATCGGTATCCTGTTACCGTAACCTACACTGGATATCTTGTGGCTGTGAGCGTTTGCAGAGCGGCATTCAAAGTGCCAAGATTACTTACAAGCAGACGACCTTCCCCAGCGAGCAGCTGTAATGTGGAGCCGTGGATTCCCCCAAATTTCGTGTGTAATGCCTACACAAGTGCTTTGTCCTCCCGTCACTTCATTCATTTGGGCTATTCAGTGGTATTCCATTCCTACACTGGACAGGATAGTTTTGTGATCTGCGTCTTCACGTGTCCTAAAACAGGTTGTAATATGCCAGTTGGAACCCTGCTGCCTCGTCATGTCACTTTCGCAATGCCCGCTAATCGAATTGATTACATCAGGCAGTCAGTTGATTGACTGACTGATCGATCAACTGAATGCGGGTTATTTAAGGTCATCACGTACGTTGGTTGGTGTTCTGATTTCTCTCTATCACCAGCGCTCAGGACAGAAATGGTACAGAGATGAAGTCACACTCTCGGCTGTTTGTTTCAGGTCATGTCCGCTGGGTTCTCGTTCTAGCAAGAAAGTTGAATGAATGGCTGACTGACTGGCTGGCTGGCTGGCTCGAAACGTCACACGCAAGGGGTTTCTCTGTCACTCTGTTCATCTGTGTAGGCTTGGTTGTAGGACCCACCCTGATTGCGAACGCACCATAATGCAAGCAGGCGTAGAGGAGGCGAAGTCATGCTAGAACTGCCCTCATTTGTTGTATGAGTTGCAAGCACACATACTAACATATGCAACAAAGCCCGAACGAACATTCAACTCTGAACTGTGCGTGTGTGTACGTGCGTGCGTGCGTGCTTGCGCGTGACCCTTTTGGAAATGCGTAAAGCTCCACACAGGCAAGCATATACATGCGTGCGCTTCGATCGCAAAAAGTCATCTGAGGACACGACGAAAGTTAGACGACGAACCTTGCAGCAGTTATGGTGTACAAGCAAGCGCGCACCGCAGACTTGTATGGACACAGAACAGAGTATACCTACCCCCAAATACCCTTCTATATCATATGTATGTGGTCTGAGAGACCAGAGACATGCAGAGCATACGTGCAACTCGACAAGTACAGGAGCTCAGCAGCTGTAGGCTGACGGTGACAGTTCTAACGGTGGTGATAGCCGTGTGAGGTCAAACGCGACCATCGGACGCGGAACAACGGGCCACCTATATTGGTCAGCCGGTTTCTCACATCCGTCCACCCACTAATTTAATGTTCATGCATGCATGCTCATGTAAGTACTGAGTTTTCACAGAGCCCCCATAAGGTGGTCCACTTTGATCTATCTGGGGAAGTCAGGAATTCATACGCGAACAAGCACAGACTGGCTTGATTTTCATAAGGTTATGTGTGACCTCACAGGTTCAAGAACGCCACAGCACGGACTGAGTGAATGCCAGGTCTTGTGACCTCTAAACTACACTGCTTCCAAGTTCTCGACGGACAAGGATGCACAAATGGGAGTGAAAACTGGTGGTGCCACCCACAGATAGGCAAAAACGAAACCGTGCCATACTGTTGCCGCAGATGGGCCAAGTCAACTTCGCATGCCCAGCATGTGTGAGTACCTGGACTGCCTGGGATGTATGGCAGTGAGTTGAGTAGAAATCTGCTGGGTCTGGAAATGGAAACAATCTGGCCAAAGACAAGAAGATTTCGCTGGTTAGTGAAAAAAAAATATCATCCAGTTGTCCCTCTCATCAAGACACTGTTCCTTGAATGTGCAAACGGCCCAAAGGGTGTCCGTTCTTGAGAAGGATAGATAGACATTAACGCCACTACACAACATTCGACTGTATCCGGTAGGAACCAGTTTCTGAACTCAGTGTAGAGACTGAAGCGCAGTCCCAAAATGGACTTGTCGATTCGATAAATCACTTGAGATCCTATTGGACCATTAGGACAGTTGAATAGAGCGCCGTTTACCATACCGATGAAACATGCAGTTTCTGGACAAATTCACTCATTCGCATACCAATTTGGTTTTGACGAGAGACTCATATGGAACACAGCCTAATCTCTCCTCTATCATTTTCTTACTCAAATGAATGTACTGCACTAGACAGCCTCGTGTTTCAGTTGGTACGATATTCTAGATATTGCGATACACTGTATAGACGTAACACACTACTCATAAGGTTGCTGAAAATTTTTTGACAGCTCACGACCCGTCTCGCCTTTTCACTCCGAACTCATCAGGTGAGCAAAGTCCCATAGATTTCGTCAGCCTTATGTTCTACCTGAACCCAAATTGAACGAGACTCGACGAAATCCAACTGAACCTCTCGTTTATGATGATCAGAAGATGACCCGGCATCTTTACTTACCAGGCACAGTAGTTTACCCGATCCATGAGCTTTGCTATACTTGACCTAATGAATCCGCGTTATGTTTTCTTGAAGAATATTCAGATGTATTTTGCACGCGGGCAATAGTAGTATTCGGCGATGTCGTGTTTTTTTTCATTGAAACTATCCGCCGCGTGTTACACGCGTCGATGGATTATTGAACGTAGGGTTCTTCAAGTTGCAAATGCCTCTTGGAAAATGCCGTGAACATTTGCGATTTTCCGACTTTCTGGCTTTTACAGCAGCCCAAACCGGTATTGGGTTGTCAAAGAGTTTTCAGCGGCCCTATTAGTAGTATAACGCGTTCGAATGACAATGTGCTATGCTGAGAAGGGTTAAGCAAGATCGCTGAACGGAGAATTATAAGGATTGTTTATTTGTTCATCACTTGAGTCCGGGGAGAAATAGCGATTACTCAACAACGAAGTATGCATATTTGAGCAACATATGTTGACACCTAAACCATAGAGACTATGAGTGGATGCTACAAACACCCCCTCCCATTTCCATTTGAATCCATATTCAAAATATGTGCACTCATCAAGGTCATTGACAGCAACACTAGCGGGGGATACTGGAGATTCACCGCCGTACAAACATGTCAGTTTAGTTTACTGAGAGAAACGGATAATGGGGCAGTGAGGGGACCTATGGTGAGCCTACTGCCTACATCTCTGATATCTGCTGACAACACCAACGTCAATGACATCCGTTAGGCGCCAATCGTTCAGTATCTCTAGCCAGACATACGTGGGATCACGGAAAACAATCCTGGAAGGCAAACAGCACCACTCAATCCCCTCTTCCAGGTCAAATTCTGTCCAATCATAAGTCTAAGCCACTCGGAATTAGGCGCGAACATCAGCACCCGTCTCAGCCGGCGGTAACTTGGCCCAGTCATGCTGGATGCATTCTTTGAATGAGAAGCCTTCTGCTTCATCCCAAAACCCGTCTGCTGAATACCTCATTCCAAAATTCTCTGGTTTCAGTCAATTCCACGTATAACTCTGAGATATATCTGGTCAAACGAGGTCTCAGGATCTCCTCCGGAGGTGGCCAAGTCTCGTAGCTGAACGACAACCCTGTATTGTGAAACACGCATCTCTTGAGACCTAGCCAGAAGATTTTTTGGTGCCACAAGTGGCGAAAATCGGCAAAGGGAATTCTAGTCTCCGAGGTTTGTTGGTCCACTTCTTCGCTCACACTACGTCAGAACTGATCCAAAGTACTGTCACATCTACGCTCCCGTAGATCCAAGAGATTTCCCTAAGTTCTTTCGTGTGTCGGCCAAACACAATCAGCTTGTGCGATCGAAATACGCTGCCATTCAAACATCCAAACCACAAGAGGCAAAAATGCAGCGTCTGCTTTGCTGGATGTATCGTGGAACATGCGGTCTACCACAGGAAGCTGAAGAGTGCTCACTGCTCCGAAACACGTCGCTCACTGCTATCATCTGGCTGAAATTTGATGCAGCCGTTTACAGGTGAGGAAATTTCTCGCACGATCGTGTCCTGGTTTGGATAAACTCACACCCAGAATGCTTTGTCAGTTCAGTCACAATGCTCACTCTGGATATTAGCTGGGGGATGCCCATCGCATTTGTGCGGTGCCCGAGTTACTGTGGTTCCAACGGTCCCAGATCCGACTGAAACCAATCTTCGTGTCATCAACTCCCACTCAGTTCTTTCAGTACTGATTGCTGGGTCCGTGGACTTCAACACGCTCTGCTTCGTCACTCTCCAGCCACTACACCTAACCTCAAGTTGGTGTTTGCAAACATCTCAAAAGCCTTCGATTTGGTCGTCTGCTATAGGCTTTTCAGATATGCTGAAACGTTTGTGGCACTGCCAACCGCGGATCGATACACAGCACAGTCCTATGTGAATACTGAAGCAATTTTCCTAGTTCAGTGGTCCACTGCCATAGAGTTTTGAGGCAAGCAGGTCAACTCTACCTAGTACTCTTCGTCATGACGGTGGATGAGTTTCTTGGACTGTTGATGCCGCAACTGGGCTACCTGTCTCATGACATCTTAGTCTATAGCTTTGCTTTCGCTTGCGACTGGGTCGTGGTGTGTGTGGAATGTCTGACTTGCCTTAAGGTGAAGCTCAAGCCTGCTGACATGAAGATCAAAGCCCGAAGGACGAAGGAAATGGTGTTTTTTGAAGAGAGAAAAGGTCAAATGACCGCGGTTCCTGTCGATGCGCCTTGATTTCCCGTGAAATTCATCACTTCTCTGTGTCGGACACACACAGTGACGTATTCGGGGGGTCCCATTTACTTCTAACGGGTAAGGAATCTGCAACCTTGAACACGGGCTGTTGAAAGTGTTCGATGAATTGAGACCTACCCCGTTGAAGCCGCATCGGAATTCGGAGGTGACAAGGAACCATCTAGAACGAGGCTGACATCTTCGCTCGTGCTCCGCCAATTGCACCAGAACATCCTGAAAATGTTCAACAGTTACGTCAGTCAGCTTATTTAAGGCTGACTAAGTTTACAAAAAGACACTCCAATCAGCTTCATCCACGCCGGTAAACAGCATGAAGAACTCGGTATCAGTGGTTAGAGCGTGAATTCACTGACCGGAATGTCCGTGGTTCGAATCCGACCTTTGCATCTCGATTCCCCCTGTCTGGGCTTAGGCAATCTGGCAGTATCCCGGCCCTCGTGCTTCCTTCGGGGTGACACCTAAATGTTGTTACAGCTGAACGGTGATCTTATCTTTTCGGTGTCTAGCGATCATTCTTGCTACTGACTTCCACACCAGACCGTGAGTGACGGACACCTTGTGCCTGAAGCGCCAGTCTTGACTGCATTATGGTTTGCTACGTCTTGGAAAACATTGAATATTTTTGGGTTCAAGTGGAACATAAGGTTGACGGAAACTCGGGGACTGCGCCTACCTGATGAGCCCCAAGAAGGGCGAAACCGGTCGTGGGCTGTCGAAGAATTTTCAGCAACCTTATGAGTAGTGCATTAAGTATATACATGTACCGCGATATCTCGAATATCGTAGCAACTGGAACATGAGGCGACCTGGTGCAGCACATTCAGTTGCCTGGAAAAATCACAAACGGGAGATTCAGCTTGGTTCCAGTGAGTCTCTCGCAAAACCAAATTGATTTGCAAATTAGTGTATTTCTCGGAAAACAGTCCAATTTGGGTTCAAGTAGAACTTAAAGTTGACAAAAACTCGTGGACTGTGCCTACTTGATGAGCCCCAAGAAGAGCGAAACCGGTCGTGGGCTGTAGAAGAATTTTCAGCAATCTTATGAGTTGTGCATTAAGCATTGAATATTGTCTAAGCATAACACATAACCGAGAAAATTGTTGAAAACTCTTTGACATCCTATCACCAGTTTCACCTTTCCACTTCAGGCTCATCACATAGACGTAGTTCCCAGGTTGCCGTCACATCTGTATTCCACTTGACCCCAAACTGGACAGAATACGCCAAACATTCGCAAATGTTTAAGAATTCGGTTTTGACGGGAGACCCAAGTGGAATCTCTCTTTTTTTAACTGAGAGTGCTGCACAGTGACTAACTCAGTTGAAGAAGATCACCTGAAACGAGGGACTCATCTGGATTCATCTGTTTTTCCAAATACTACGCAAGTGAGAGCACTGGTCATCTTTTTTCCTTTCTACAGTGGCTGGTCCTAACACGTGTGTTTCCTCGTCACACTTTCTCACGCCAATTCAGACAAGGTTTCACCTGTCTGACTAGATTTGTGATGAGACACTTTCTTCTGGAGCGTTATCCTGCGTTTTATGTTCCGCTGCTTTTCCTTCCACAAATGTCCTTTGTATTTTGCGCTTCAGATATAAACATTACTCGTAGCCTTGAGTAATATCGAACGATGGGATTGAATTTGATTGGCTGAGGCATGTGAACCCTCGGTTTACATTGTGTGATATTCGTACAGTAAAATGCCAGTATCTAGCCCTAGAACATTTGGCAATGTCCATCCGTGTAGTTCGCGAAATTTCATTCTTGGGGTTTGTTCCTTTAAGTTCCATTTTCCTGGAACGCCCGCAAAATTTCGCCCCCTTGGGTCATCGAATTGTCAAACCAACTTACTGTCGGCCCATCCTCGTTTATCTGGTGTACTTTGCTATGTTAGTGGCAGTACCTTTCGACTTGGGGTTTGCGCCTCGACGCCCACGACTTTTGAGGACCCACAAGTAAGGGCCTGTCTCCTAGACACCTTCTCCTTTGGTGTGGATTGGCCAAAATGCTAACGCCAAGGCAAGAGGGGGGTCTTTCAGACGGAAATGCACCAATGCGCTAGTGTCTACATTTGAACAGTACTTTCAAGGCATAGATCATAGCCTTTGTGTTTCGTTCACACATGATATTCACTCAGAAAGTGCACTTTGGAGCCCAAAGTCTCATACTATTTGGAGACAAGGACAAAATTTTGTCCCGTCCGTCCAACAAACTACTCTGACAACGTCAAGCAGCTTAACTCATTCTGCCAACTACTAGGTTGCTTTCTATTACGTTTGTCGCACTTGTGGTTTCGAAGCACTTTGATAGGTCTATTCATCACAAGGTCGCTTAAAACACTTCGACAGCCCACGACCGGTTTCGCCCTTACAGTTCGGGCGCAATCCCTGAGTTTCCGTCAACCCCATGCCCCACGTGAACCCAAATTAGACAAATTTCCAAAAAATACAGTCATTTGCATAACAATTTGGTTTTCAGCAACCTTGTGAGTAGTTTCCTTCGTGAAATGATACCATCATATCTCGAATATCGTACCAAGTGAAACATGAGGCGGCCTTTGTGCAGCACATTCAGTCGTAGAATATTATAATCGAGAGACTCAGTTGAGTCTTCCATGAAAACTATTCACTTACGTTAGGTTGGGGGTTCTCTAGTGTTCACGCATTTTCTGAGCAAGTTTTGGCGTCATAATGAACCGCTCTACTTTACTTATGTAACCAGAGAGGTGACAGCAACAGAAATGCAGAACCGACAACAAATTGGCTCCCCAAAGGTCTTCATTTGTCCAAAGGTTTTCAAACTTGGAAGATGATGACAGCCGGCCGACCAACGTCAAACACAATCCCCCGCCAACACATCCGCAAAAATCGATCTAGTGACTCGGTCGGAAACAATGCAGTCGTCTTGAAGGATTGCCACACGTCATCTGTCGCTCCGTGGCGTTACGCGCGCCTAAGGCGTCCAGTCGGCACCCGGTTGTGTGTGTGTGTGTGTGTGTGCATTGATTGTGTGATTGCTTCAGCGTCCCAAGCTGATGATTACATCACATCCGACCAATCCAGCATCGACTGAGTCATTAACCGTCTGACTAATCATCACCATATCAACATCCAGTCCTGGCGGTGAATTTCGGTGTTTTTCCAAGCCTTGTTCGCTCAGCCAGACGGGGATGCGTGTGGTTGCACACACGGGTTTGATCAAGCAGTACAAGACATCCACAAGAAGGAGAAGCTTCATGGAACATTTGCAACGATTAGCGTTCTTCACGAAAGGCAAACTAGACAAAGGGTTCCACATCGATTATCAAATGCAGTAAATTTTGACTTTGGATGTCTATCCGGCAAGAAACTGGCTAGCATTAGGGACCGTAGCCTAAAGCACACTAAAGAAACGGGAGTTCAATCCAAATAGTTTAACTTATTAGTTTATTTGGTTGTGTTTTCTTGACGTTTTGATCCTCAGCCGTGAAGTAGGACTCAAGTTGCAGGCTCTTTTTTTTGAACTGAAAATTGCCGGTGGATCTGTGTGTCTTCTGAAATGATTTGAACTGATGTATTCCGCTGAGGTCAAAAAAATCGTTCAGCTGTAGCACCCTTTCGGTACATAGCTTCTATGCTGCCCGAAGGAAGCACGAGGACCAGGATACTGCCAGGTTGCCCAGGCCTAGACAGGGGAAGTCGAAAGGCAGAGGCCGGGTTCGAACCACGGACCTTCCGGTCAGTAGATTCGCGCTCTAACCACTTGAGCCATCTTGCCCCGTTTAGGTCACAGGTAAACCCATTTCAACCTTGAAGACAAAGACTTTCGGCAACGCATCGGAAATTATCATCGACAGAGGTATGATCAATTTTTTGCCAAGGACGTTTATTTCACTGATCAAAAATCACGTGCCTGATTATGCACGCCCACAAGTAAACCGGGACTCAACCATCAACTCTCATCGCAACCTCGTGGTAAGTAGTATATAGTGGTCGTACGACAAGACTTTAGTCGGCGTCATCCTCACCATCAGACACAGCAGCATCAGTCATGGCACTGATGCTCTAGTGCAGTAAAACCATCAAATCATACTTAAAGCCTTACAGTGAAAAGAAGAGAACGAGTGGACGGGGGGAAGGACCTATGTCAAGCATTCTGAGGTGCCTACACCTCCAACCGCTCAATGAGACAATCTGGAAGGAAACTGACAGCATGGACGCCACTGACATTGATTAGCCGCCATTTCTTGCAACGTCTCCAGGCAAGCTTTAAGAGGTTAAGGGGGGACCCCATCCTGGGAGATTGCATCAGCAACACGCAAACTCCTTGTAATCTTTTCCAAACCATATTGCCAAGTCACACGTCCACCTCGCAACCTGCACCGCTCTGAAATAGGCATGGATGATTCGGCATGCGTAACACATGGCCAAACCACTGCAGCTGATGATGCCGGATGTTTTCCCCGACCGATGTACAATAGACCCGTTGTCTTATCACCTTGTTACGGAATCGACGAGACCGTCCCATATGAGTGACATTTATGAAGCATCGGTAGTCAAATACCCGACGACGTCTCACATTATCTGCCCGCAGAGGTTACGTCTCACAACCATACAATAATACAGCCCTTACTGTAGCCCGGTACACACAACCCTTAAGATCTAGTGAGATGCCTTTTTGACACCACAAGTGAAGCAAATTAGCAAACGTGATTCGAGCCCTTGAGATTCTCGCACTGACTTCATCAAACACATTTCCGTCAGAGTTAATACAACTGCCGAGGTATGTAAAGTTTTCCACAATCTCCAGTAATTCTCATTGAATTTTAAGGGAAATGTCCGGAGACTGCACGTCTTGAAGCATTACTTTGCACTTTGAAGGTGCAAGGCGCATGCCAAAAGATGGTATGATGGTGGTCAGTCTATTCAACAGGGCTTGTGCTTCACTTTGGTCTTCAAAGATGAGGGCGACATCATCTGCGTACTCCAGATCGACAAGACTCTCACCAGCAACAATTCGAACACCGGGGTTTTGAAGACCTTCCACCGTTCGCCTCATTATTTCATCAATGACGAAGTTGAACAAGAATGGAGAGAGTGAACATCCTTGTCGGACACCACTTTTTGTAGGGAAACTTTTAGAGGGCTCACCATACGCTCGCATACCCCAGGACAGGATTTGAGAACGGTCTAGATTGCCTGGCCAGATTTTGGAAACGACCCACTAGAGTGCAGATGCATCGGATCTCACCGGAATTGCTCATGTCATGGTACAATGAATAGGTTTCCAAATTCAGTATCTGTTGCCTCCGAGCAGGTCGCGAGACTTACGATTCTGGCTGATATCGATCTCATAGGAGATTGAAATCCAGGTGCTCAACCCAAAATTTTGTGTCCGCCTACTAGCTATTCAGGTTACCCGATCTAGTCAGTAACCTACTGATCTGCGTGCCTACTTCTTCAGATGTGTAAGGCCTGACCAGTTGCATCTGTGTTGACCAATCAGAGATGGCAATCATGAGATGACAACTCAACCCGGAAATCTGATTAACCTAATCAAATTAGGGATAGGTACATTGTAGTATTTAGTCCCAAGTGGGCACGAGTAACCGGACAACAGCGTATTCCTCAGGGGGCCGGCAACAGTCACACTTATGTCAACTATCTGTCATGAATATCTTTATCATAGATAAAAAGGTATTTTTCGGAAAAGTTTGTTAACAATTCGTAGATATTTCTCCCCACGGGAGAACAGTCTCCGCGATTAGTTAGGTTGGCCTCACAGACAGGATGAAATCTGTACTGAGTGTTACCAGATCTCCTAACGTTACCGTGAACCAATGAGCAGACTAGATGAGAGATAACTTTACTGGATGTGTGAAGCTCCCTTGTGCTGATAAGTCGTCACTCGAGCAGCCGGTCAATACGTGATCACGTGATGTGTGATCCGCTATGCCCTATGTTTAAGTGAGAGCCAGTCACACTGCTGATCAGCCACTCGTGGCCAAACGGTTAAGTGTTCAACCACATGCTGGAAGGTCGCAGATTAGACACTCTCTGAGTTTCGTGAGATGCGCACTGCTGACGATTTCCAAGAAGGATGGCACAGCTGTGCAGTGCTTCTCAGCTTTCACTGAAAAGAAATTGACGGAAGCCTGGAAACCTCTGACCATGACGTGGAATGCAGTAATGCTGTTCTGAAACTACCAGGATTTCTTTTCGGGCATGTTACTAAATATAGGCTACAAAGTAGCGGAACGTACTGGCCACACTATTTCGTCGGTTGTAACTATTGCTACATTCATTGCTATTTTTATAAATCAATTTGTATTTGTCATATTACATCACATTATATCACGTTTTGTCACCTTACATTGTACTATATTATACCATTTTATATAACACAGTACTACTCTACTATATTATATTTTAGTATATTATACAATATATTATATTGTATAAATCACGTTATGTAGTATAATATATCATTTAAATGATAAAAAACATCATATTAAAGGCTGGTTTTTCGTGGCTTTGCATGATTGTGGCTTCGTTATCGGCCAAACAGCCAAGTAAACAATGTGTTCGAGGTGAGAGGCCATTCGAGAGCTCACAATCTGATTTCATGAGTAGTATGGGAACTGGCATAAAATTGGAGCCATGTATTTTCTATAAAGAACAATACGGAGGTTATAATCACAATGTAACCAGAGTGCCGGCAGTAAAGGAGTGCTTGAATCTCCTAAGAATTCGGCTGTTATTTTTATTTCTCTGGTAGTTTTTGGCTTACTGCAAAAATTACTAGTATGGACGCGCTGGATTTGGTGTAACAAGGAACCGTCCTGTAGCTCGCTGGAAGCACACACGATTTGCCAGTACCAAGGGGAAATGTTCCAGGAAACGATTTTACATCTTCTGCGCATGTCTGCGAGTGTCATTTAACGAAGTCACTGTGTGGTTTGAGATCTTTCGTAATTACGGTCAGAGTAAATACCGTGAACGGTTTTTTCACTGAACGGCACATCGTCCATGTGTACTGAATCTGAATTTTGCCTGGTTTTAGGTCTGTACACGCATTTATTCAACAAAGGATCGAGGATTTGTCTATAGAACACATTTAATCCGGTATGACACGTCTTCTCATCCAATGTTGGTCATAGCTTCAACCGGAATAAGCCGATTTGTGCAGAGCTTACAGTGTTCATTTAACTCTCTTCTGAACAGAATTCAAACGATTTCAAACCGCCTAATTTAATACAACCAATGCCACAAAAACTACTATCACCAATGGAAGTAGTATCTTCAATTAGGGTGAAGCATGACTACAAACAAACAAAAACGCAAGTGCCTACTTCATCTCATCGATCAACTTCAGTAGCTATATCAGTAAATGCAGATTGCCTCCCCCTGAAAGTAGATTTGACGCTCAACTATGCAAAACAGTGGTGGTTGGCGAACAAAAATGCCCGATATCATCATGCCCGACTAGGACACTCGGTCAGGGGCCAGAAGGTCAACGCTATCAGGCGAACAGTCGTAACTGAATTACAAGAAGGGCAGTGCAATCCAAGGTTTGTTTGAAACCAGGTACTCCAGTCTTCACTGTCGGACGATTGTAGAGCTGTTTGACCGATGGTTCTATCGGGACCACTGGGTTGCGATTCGTCCAGTTGTGGCTGATATTTGAATACACGTAACTTGACTTTGATATTGAAAGCCGATTGACCTTAAAAATATTGTTTCATCCTCAGCGTGGTTTGCGTATCACAAGATGGACATAACTTATTGGCCACCCAAAAAAGTTACTATGACCCTTGCTAGAACCAGCGAACGCCGGAAGTCTTCACTAGACCAAGGCTACCACACTCTGTTGAGTGGGGTTGAGTGGGAATTGAGTGGGTGAGTGGCGTTTACTCAGGCCAGTACACCTTGGAGACAGGTGGGAACACTCAGCTCAGGCCAGTTGGGTGACCAAGTTTGTTCCAACACTTTGATGAACGTGAGGTCGACGACTGGCTACCAAGGGGGCTTCCAATTTGCAATACCTATCACAACGCTCTCATGTGAGCCCAACGAGTCGGTCTTGTATACTGGCTGGAAGTGCTGCAGAGGCGCCAGCTGGATCGTTTTTCTTCTCGAGATTTCATCGGACCTATAAAGAGAACTCCTTTACCAGTCAAAATCAGTAATTAAGACTTTCTAGAGAAAAAGATTCTCTGGGTATTTTGAACCGGTTTGGACCCATTTCAGTTCTTGTGTAACGTGATTTACGTTCCTCTTCATATTCAGTACAGGATTTTCCCAGTCTCTAGAACGATTCATTATTGATAGTTAAACAGAGTTCATCAGTTTCTTAAACTGCGACGAAAAACGAAACTTGAGACTGCCAAGCTAATGTGCACAAGACATCATCGATCGCCGATTGGCCAGACATACTAATTTCAACTGTATATTTGGCCCCAGACTCCGGGTCCAGACTGCTTCACCCCCGTTTGTCTAGTGTCGGATGACCTGCAATCACATGTAGTATTCTCATACATGTTATATTCTGTTTACCGTGTACCAGCATACTCACCATGTACTGATTGCTTGCCTGTTTTTGTTTGATACGGAAAAAAACTACCGCTTCGACCGCCTCGGAAACCGAGTAGTGTCCTGCTGAACAACGAACAAACAAACCTAGCTTGATAGGTGATCAGTTCAAGGACACGACTTAGAACCGATTACAACAAAATTCTTTGCCATTGTCACCGTACACATAGGACGGGGGGGCAGGTAAAACTGAACAGCAGAGGTCACAAGCTGGAATACGAACCGGCCTCTCCTTAGATGTCGCAAAAGTGTATCATCAACAGAGTGGAGTGATTCGTCAAAAGTACACCCAAAAGACGACCTCTGGCGATCCCTTCTGTGAATGGTGCACCTAGTTGGACCTTGGTGGGGGAAACGTGCTCAAAGGTGGGAGAGATCAAATTCTAATAACCCCGAATTGTAACTAAGTAGCCGTAAATCGTACGTATAGACGTCATACACTACTCGTAAGTTTCAGCAGCATTCAGTGGCGTGACTAATGTAGATGAATTGCCCCCTAATCTCATGCTGAGGTGCATACTGTTCCCCGAAAACCGATCATCTCAATTTTTGTCGTTTCCGCGGCAGAGTTTGAAGCACACCTATTGTTCGCAGATAACGGTTAGTTACAAATTGTAATTATAAGGTGGGATAAACGTAATGTGGATGTTTATTGACGTTTATTGAAGTTTGGGCCAGGGCTCACAGTTGGGAGGTTTACAACTGCATGTAGTTCAATCGTCGTCAGTTTTTGGGCTACCCGCCGTCACTCGGTTCAGATTGTTTAACATTGACGGGAGCAGTTTACCCGCATTTAGTAAGTACTGGTTAGTTGGCACACTAATAGATTTGTCAGAAAACATGCTGTCAATTTGGAAATGTTACTAAAGTAAGAACGAGCCGAATGTAAAACTGGCTAAATCGTTGTGGAACTCATTATCGACAGCATAACGTCGGTGTTCCGCACTGAAACAAACACGAGTTGTTTGAAAGCCTTATTGCAAAGAAAAGAATGAAAGAGTGTGAGGGAGGGACTCACTGCTAGCTTATTTCAATTATTCCGAGGTACTTACACATCCATACACCCACCCGGGCGATCTAGATAGAAACTGACAACGAGTACGCCATTGACATCGAGTAGGAGCCAATCTTGCAGCGTCTCCAATCAGATGCAGTGAAGATCACGCGGTTCCCATACTGGAAGGCGATTAGCACCGACAGAACCCAAATTTTCGTAATCTCTTTCATACCCCTCCGAAGATCAGAAGTTGGCAACCTTTCTGATTCCGCCACTCTGAAAGAGGACGGAAAATAGCACTCTCTTCGGCAAACGAAGGTTCGGCATGCACAACTCACGATCTGATCAAAACAGATTCTGGTTATGGACACATTCCTCAATGGAAGTCCCCGTTGCACAACCGAATACCCCCTTTCAAGTTGCCTCGTTGCGGATTCACCGACACCAGCCTGCAACAGTTATAGTTCTGGGACAACGTTGTGCGAATTCCTGAAGGCTTCTCAGCTCCACGGCTTGGTCTCAGCGGCTTGGCCGAGCGGACCAAAATCTTTGAGCATTCCCGTCTTTCTATGCCTCTTCCATTTCCCAAGTCGTCTGTGTCCGCCAAGCTTTACGGTCGGCGTACACGCACACTTTCACTTGGCGTTTGGTAACTCATCGGGTCAAATTACGTCCCCGATATTCAGGCAGCACCACTGTTCTTTCTGATATCCGGCGCATCAGTAGATCCCGCAGCGCCGTACCACGGACAAAACTCCCGGCATTCTACAAAGAGGTGGAGACCTCGTTCTATCAGAAATAAACAAATGACGCCGGAGCAGTCAGGAGAGAATGGTGAAGGCGATTCTCATGAATTCTCTCAAATTCGGGATCTGCCAGTCTCCCACTTTCTGAGTGACTTGTCCGCACCTTACGCGGTTCTGGAAAGCGAAGATGGAACCGAATCCAGACGAGCGCTTCGTCGGAATGCACAAGTACGGCCCAATACGAGTTGCAACAGTAACTCCTGATGATTCGATCGGTTTGAGTTGGTGGCAGGCACGCTTTTGCGGGACACAAGTGGCCAGACGACTTCGGTTATTGATTGTTGGTCTGTTCGCCGAGCTTGGCAGTTGGATTGCAAACGTTTCATCACCAATCGAGGTGAAATCATCAGTGCGGGGTTGAGTGATGATGATGTCACTGATGATGTCACCTCGATTGGTGATGAAACGTTTGCAACCCAACTGCCAAGCTCGGCGAACAGACCAACAATCAATCAGCGCACCCGAGCTACCTATATTCCACAACATTGCCGACTTCGGTTATTTCGGAAGTTACTACTTCATAAAAACGACGCGTGGTTAGTACATGGGTGAAGAAATAGTTCTCCGTTTTCCCCACTTACCGAAACCAATCCATTTCGACCACTTAATTGATTCTCAGACGCGCTAAGCCTGCCCATTTGTGCACCCAGCTCTCCGGCAACCATGACCATATCTGAGCTTTTAGCTCACGGCAACAGGGCATTCAGGTTGTCTAAAACTTGTCTTTGACGGTATCAAACCTACAGTGAGCTGGGGAGTAAGCAGATGCGGCAAATAGACAACGATCAACTCCCCCCCCTTTGTGAGACTCCTCTACGGACACTGCCGGACGAACCGCACAGAGGCGACGATCATCGGGCATCCACTCAAAGAAGGAACCTTCCACCCAGTGAATTAGGACGATACTAAATCCTGTATATCCTGTCACAGCAGCCTCTGGACAACCCGAGGTGCGCAGCTGGGAGCGAGTAGAGAGTGATGCGGCGGTTTTCACAACCACTATCTTGATTCCATTTTGATTCCTTGTTTCCGATACACATCAATGCCAGGCGAGTCCAGTGTGTGAGCAGCAGCAGCTTGTTGACCTTCTTCATTGACATTGAATGCAGCCAGATAAACTGGGCGTCGAGGCTTGAATATTGACTTCGAGCTGCCTGAGGATGTCAGTGCCGGATGATGTTGCACGCAAACCCGATCAATGCAAGACGAACGGAATCATCAGTCCTAACTGACTGGCCTACAGGGACAGAATTATTAATGATGTGGGACAGAATGAGGACGAAAGGAGGCGTCAGCAGTAGCCTGTTATCGCTCACCCGTCCTGCTGTATGCAGCAAGTAAGGCGACCCGGCTGATAGGACCACGTAACGGCCGATGTGTAACTGCGCGACTCATGGTTGTACATGGGCTGGGATACTGTCCACACCTGGACACAAGAGCGTTTGGGGGCCAGAAGACTGGGTTGGTCAGACCTCTAACCACCGATCCGACGATTTAGACGAAGTAACTCATCAAAGAGATATTCCCATGAAATTGGAGACGGTCGGATATTCAGAAACTCGGTCGTTGTTGTTGTTGAGCTAGGCGAAGTTCACCGTTTCCGTTGTTTCGTCACGTGATGGACAGCCTCCTCCTAATCTTACCGCTTTCTTCCTCAATCAACATTTCTAGTCCCCTAATGATGTGAACACATCGACGGCCGTCGGATCAGTCAACAAACGACTATCTCATCCATTACCGGTACGCCGGTGCTTTCAAGCTACCTCAGAACACTTGTAGCAGCTAGCCTGCCACGAGCGCCTACGTTACCGAATATCTTTTTGTGTAGCAACAACGCCACTCAAATTAGTTCGAAAGATCTGTTTGAACTTGGAGGATCGAACATTCCTCGCCCTGCGCTAACACAAATATTCTCCTAGAAAGTACTAGACTCGAGTTTCACTCATTACCAATGTGTGCCCCTAGCCGTACCGGACATCCGACATGAGAGGTCAAGAGTTACCATTGTATAGGCAAATATGTCCACGCTTGAGTGGTTATTGGCTTCATCGACGGCAGGATCGACGACCCAGTAACTATCCTGGTGTTACCGATCGACTGACCTAATTGAGCTTGGATTCAATCCAACTGGGACTGAGTGCGAAATTGTTCGTTTGAGTGGTGTCGATACAAAGATGGCATTCTAATTGCTGAATATGTTGTGAGTAGATGAAAGACTCTGGAATTTGCGAGGATTCAGAAAAGAAGGCCGCAAATTTACAGTTTATCGATGGGATCTGGGAACAGGGGAGATGTTGCCGACTGTTGTGTCCATTTGAGAGATGTCGAAGTATGGTCTCCAGTAACTAGTGAAGCAATCTGTTTTGTGTGGTTGTATGTCCTACATGTCAAAGCAAACTAACCTAACGGCCAAGAAAACATTTCAAAAAAATACTAGATGTAGTCGGGTTGTTGTTTAGGGATGCTTCAAATTTGAACTCGGTTTGCGCTGCATGTGGGGGGGGGGTCAGGTGGCGCCGCTCGCAGTGAAGGTGAATTTAAGACGTGCGACGCCGATCAACTGAAGCGAAAAGATGAATTTAGGAAAACATCCTTGGAAACGTTGAATTGTTATCTAGAGGACTGCATGATATTCACAGTAGTGACGGACCCCAAACGCTACTGGTTCAGATAGCCAGTCAGGTAAGGTTCCAAAGGAGATCACGTGACCAACGGTGTGAGACAAAAGCTCACTTTGGTTCTGTATTGCAGCCCAGCTGCTCTTGCTCCGTAAGAGCGTGAAACTATGCCACCTAAAATGCCTGTCGCTCATGCAGATTCCGGGGTCCCATTAGTTCAGAAGCCATCTCGGACACCTGAATCATTGATATCTAAGCCCCCACAAAAAACAGACTGTCACATAAACCTGCAGAATCCATTAAATCATTGATATCTAAGCACCCACAAAAGACAGACTGTCACATAAACCTGCAGAATCCACTTTGAAGTCTGCTGCACAACGCAAAGCAATGCGTGAAGTTTCACCAGTTTTGTCAGTTTGAACATGCAGGCAGCAAATGTTGAAGCAAACACTTCTGCAACCCTGGTACTGGTCAGGTGACCCGCAGAAGTTAGCCAATCAGTAACTTTTCAACATTGTTTCTGTTGCACAAACTGCAAGTTTTGCACCCAAAATTGAAGATAATGAACGAAACTTTAACATATCAAACTACGTTCTGTGTCGGTTCCGATGACAGGAATGAAACGGATATACAGTATTGAGTCTTGAAAAGTTTCGAATCCAAAATTCTATGTTTTCTAGATGTAACCAACGATAACAGGTCAATTTTATTCGACACTTTGTCAAACAAGTTAGATTTGGGGTAAATATGTCGATAAACTCTGAGTTTGAGTTCTCAATATCACAATATACCTGCTTGAATAAGGGCCTTTGCCCTACAGATCGGCAAAAAACACATTGATAAGCGACCAGTAGAAAAAGGTTCTCATTTGTCGATAAATACACTCATTTGCAAAGCAATTTGGTTTTACGAGAGACTCACCTGGAACCCAGCTGAATCCCCCTTCGTGATGTTTTCAGGCAACTGAATATGCTGCATATATACGTAATGCACCACTCATAAGGTTGCTGGAAATTCTTCGACATCCCACAACCGGTTTCGCCCTTCTTGGGGTTCATCAGGTAGGTGCATTCCCCGAGTTTCCGTCAACCTTATGTTCTACTTGAACACAAATTGGACTGCTTTCCGAGAAATACACTAATTTGCAAATCAATTTGGTTTTGCGATAGACCCACCTGGAACCCAGTTAAATCTCCCGTTTGTGATATTTCCAGTGTATTTAGCGAAATCAGTCCAATTTGGGTTCAAGTAAAACATAAGGTTGAGGGAAACTCGGGGACTGCGCCTATCTGAGGAGCCCCAAGAAGGGCGAAATCAGTCGTGGGCTGTCGACGAATTTTCAGGAACCTTATGAGTAGTGCATTACGTCCTCATTTATCATTCAAAGATCTCCTTCCATTATTCTTGCGGTAATTTGCCGCCTACGACCCTGAGATTGCAACAGCTTAAGATCTGAACATCCCCTGTAACATTTCCAAGTGAGAAACAACATGACTGTCTGATACACAGCGTTCTTCAGGCCCAAAGGCATGAAGTTCTGAACTAAGGCAGCTTCCACGAGGCACAAAACTTTTCCTACGAACCAGCAGTCTAAAGACATTTTGTATTGGGTAGTTAGCCATTTTTATGTTGTTAAGGTTAAAAGCACCATCCAAGCGACCAATCACTAAACCAAACAATCATGGTTTTATGGTCATTCTGACTGCTTTTTAAGGAAGCTTCTGGCGATATCCCAATTTGATGATAACCTTTAGAAGTTTGTGCTTACGGTCTCCGGAACACGCTGTATTACATACATATGGGCAGATGGTACATCTCAGAAGGCGATTATTTTGTTTGTCTCGACATGTCCTAAGTACTTCCGTATTGCGGACAGTTTTTGTGGCTTATAACCTCAAGATTAGGGCAGCGAAGCAGCATTGTTGATCACTGATGTCATGCTGTCGATGATGATGATATCCTCAAGACCGCAATGCCAGTGATCACAGCACCTAACGTATTTGCCAAGATGCATATGAGTATCACCTCTAGGTTCGTTCGAAATTCAATTACTTGATCACTCGACATCGTTGGAATTCGCTGACTTAACACGTTCTCGTGTGTAGATTGCTGCTCTTCTCGTTATTTCAGCAGGCACAGCACAACCCGATGAGAAGCATGCCAACTGGGAATTACCCAGTGTGCATGTTGGGACGCATGTTGACATGGCCACTCTTTGTTCATAGCAGTTTCAGCCAGCATCGCTCGCTTGCAATCCACACACCCTGGGACACTTTTGCCGATCGGTGTTCTCGTGCGGGCATGAGTAAGCAGCAATGTGCGCGGTTACGTTTTTGTTTGCTTGCCTCATACTGGCTGAATATGTAGGTGTGTGCGTGCGTGTGTGCCCCTGCGTTTGCGCGCACACGCTTGCGCTTAAGGATCAGCTGCCTTGTAACCACTGTTAGCGAATCAATAACGCATTTTTCGAATGACCTTTGTTTGACCTCTTGGTTCTACCAATCGGGCTGCACCAGGGTAGGGCGTGGCGGGCTGTCGGCCTGTGTGGCCAGGCCTGCTGTCGTGTGACCAACGCACCAATCATGCAACGCCTGACGGCAGACGTCGACACAACGATGGAGCATGACCTGAATCTAGCCACGAATAGTCGCTTCATTTGGTTGCATTAGGCTGGCTTGCCACTGTGGTTTCAAAATCTAGGAGGGTAGACATAGCGACATCATAAACCGGCTTTGGTAGACGAGACCTGAACACTGCATTTCTCTCGGCACGAGTCAGTTCAATCTGAGGCCACGAGAGAGGGTCAGCTCACCTTAACCTGTCCATGTCCTAAACCGCCCGTATCAACCACCTGCAACAGGGTAATGGATAATACTATATCACCAGTTCACACGTCATCAGTCCCAACAAATGGCGCACATCCATGGAATACCATTCTGCCCACCGCACCTCATTCAACAATGGGTCCGATTCGACATTCGCCCACGGAAACACAACTTGTTGGGGGATCTTTTGGCCGCGTTCCCGAAGTCCCGAGCACGGATTTGGTGACCCTGGTTTCGCCAACTGCGCGACGTCCGTCACTTCCCGATGCTTACTGGGATCCGCCAGTGTCGCAAGCGGAGAAGAATGGCTGTCAGCTAATGGACGGCACCACGGCTTACTATCCCAATCCGGAACTCCCTTGCCCTGTTATGAATGAAGTCGGTCGGGGCGTCTATTCCAGTGGCTACGCTGCGGGAACCTGTCAAGTTTCGTCTACAACACCACTATCCAAGCATTCCAACTCCTCTCAGAAAACACCACGCCAAAGGAAAAGTAAGTCGTTGGCACCTCGAAAACACATGAAGCGATTCAAGACATTCTTGCTTTCACTCTGAGTAGATCAGAAGTTTTGCGTTATGCCATCTTACACTTGAATTGTCAATGTGGGCGACGAATTAGCAGTTTAGCTCGTTCGCTTTTCATCTTCAAGATCAACGGGACACATTGGGCCTCTGGGTAGCAACTTTTTGTCTAAAATCCATGCAGACACATCATGGCGGATGATTTCTTACAGGTCCAGTGGAATTGCAACAAAATCATGCCTGACTGATAAGCATTACTTTGAACAACTTACAAGAAGAAATCCTTTGCTGTAGATGGGTGTCTTTCATGTTCTCCGTTTGACACACACACGAATTTCCAAGTTTTATGTTTATGTTCGGAACCTGTGATTCTGTATCACAGCCATCTTCTCCAATCCCGAGGTCTACGGATTTGTCGTACATGAGGTAGGTAGAACTTTCGAAATTCGATGGCACCCTCGGATTTACTCTCTCACTGACCGGCAAAATAGAACCGTTATTCTACGTTTACTAACATATTTGCCGATAAACTTGGTTCTGCTGGTGGAGGCTGAGCCCTGAACACCTCATTTGGACTGACGTGAGAATTCCGTTTGATTTTTGCGTGATGATTTCAACGGCTTGGATGCAATGTTGTTTTCAATATAACCGTCGTCATCACCATCAACCCACAGGTGACAATTTTCTAATTTTAAAGTAGCCTCAATAGCAGGGTAATTTCCATTGGACCAGCTTTACGAGCTGGATTTCACGGGCGTCAACTGGATCTTGTTGGATCTTGTTTTTTGGTCCATTGGATATTTGAGTTCACTTACCTTAGGGTCACTTTTTTGGTGCATGCTACACACTCGCCTGTTTGTAGGATAGTGTTAACCTCCCGTTCTTTGGTCTGTTCAAACGTTCTTTGCGTTCTTTCTAACTTCTTGGTGAATTTCGAAGACCGATCCATCATCAAGATCGACGGTGTGACGTCAGTGCTTCGCCTCCCCGATTGTGTAAGGTGAATGGAAAGGCGTCAGATGTCTACATCGTGCGCGGCCACCCTGATCACCTGACCAAGGTGTTTCTAATGATGTTTCACGCTCCTCGGACACATACGTTGCAGTAAATTGATTTAATCGAGTCCAAGGTCATTGTATGTAGAATTTGGCCCAAATGGCAAAGCACTAAATTTCCTCTTTCTCCTTATCGAGGTACCGCGCAAAGTTTGCATCACATTGCAATGACCTCATGTGTTCTAACGGCCAGTTTATTCGGTGGAAGCACTAGTCAGAACATCTTTGTCTTGGGAGTCCGGATGCAGTAGAGGTTGAAATCATTCCGTCGGTTCTCCACTCTTGACCGTTACTAAAACAGCAGAGTGAAGCATTTGGCTATCTCTCGGTGTAAAATGACTTAAGATGCAAAGGTTTTTTATTGCCCAGTGGGAGAGGGGGATAAAGCCAGTGGTTAAGGCGTGAACTTACCAACCGGAGGGTCCGTGATTCGAACCCAACCTCTGCATCTCTACTCCTCTCGTCTAGGCTTGAGCGTCCTGACAGAATCACAGCTCCCGTGTTTCCTTCGCGTTCCTTGGCAGCTACGTACCGGATGGGCTTTATAGCTTTAGAAGGAGGCGGCGCGAACGATCAACCTTTGAAGGCAATAGCCCATTGTTTTGTGATCGGCTGATGGTCTACGTTTTCCGTGTTTAGTGATGGACATCGTAGGTGGTTAAGCATTACCGAAGACCACTGTGGACTTTAGAACTAGATAACTGGACAGGAAACACGGATTCCCTCTCATGAAATTCTGCTCTGAAAAGCAGTCAAACGGGAACCTAGTGAGCAATCGTCCGGAGTCATGTGCGAAGTCGCGTCCAGTGCTTGTTTCAGATAAATTCTGGGAGTGTTCTTAGCCAAGCAGTAACTGTGGGCAATACTGAATCCACAGTCGCCGTTAGCATTTGTGCGCATACAAACAACCAAGTCAATCCGACAAAGTAACTTTGAAGGTCATAACGAGGGCTACTACAACCCGAGTTTCTCCGTAATCAATTCAACCGTCAGTTCAACAATTAGGTCAGTGTTGGATGTCGAGATGATTGATTGGTTATGATGCGACCTTACTGACGAAAAGTGGCGATCCAGGAATCCCGACTTAGGTAGGAAGAGAAAATCTGAATCGGCAACCAACTGTCATTAAACTTTTAAGTTCCACTCGAATTCTTGTTATCTTCATGCATAAGAGGATGGCTTTTTTCGACACGGACACGCCTTCTTTCTCACCGAAAGCAAAATTGCCGATCAACCGATTGCCAGCTTCTAACTTTTCAGTGAAGCGATTATCGCCAGGTTTTGTTTCGTGTGCCTAAACAAAGGGTCTTTACAAACCCTTATGTATCATAGTGCAGAGTTGTAACCTGGTTAGAAGACGCAGCAGCCATTAACGTTGCTAGCGAAAGCTTACATTTTTGGACTCCAAATCGCCCCACTCAGCTTGTGGCGAAGCAGGTGGGCTATAGGGGGAATACAGTCATTCGGTGTGGGGAGCATTTGACCTGTCCAGCGTTAGCAACGAATGGTGGGTAGTTCATCTACGGGGAGGAACTTGCTGCCTCAAAAACCACCTGGTGTACGGGAGCGCTGAGCACATGACCAGCCTGGTCGCATCTGACTGCCAACGGATCTCAGGAACACACCGATCAGACTAGATGATAGCGAGCCACACATACAGCGGATCACCACATTATACACCACGTGGTGCTCGGTTTGTTTAACAAGATCCGAGCCGAGTTTCGCCCTGAACTCCCTGAACTTCTAACAAAGAAATGTTTCCGGGGGAGTAACCCCGCCTGCTTCGAACCTGTCATTCAACTGCATCGTGATCACGGGTGAGTTGAATACCCCCCCCCATTAAGGGTCTATTCTACTACTGCCTGTTTAGAGCCACACCTCCCATCAAGTACATTTGTTTGCCCCCGATGACAGAAGACCCGTACATCCCAAGCTACATGGACCCAGCCAAAGGCCCCGAACCCTGTGTTGTGTGCGGAGACAGTGCGACCGGATTCCACTATCGTGCAATGACATGCGAGGGTTGCAAAGGTTTTTTTCGACGTTCCGTACAAAAGAAACTGGTCTACACGTGTAAATTCAACGGACGATGTTCAGTGGCAGATAAGCAAAACAGAAACAGTTGTCAAAAATGTCGTTTCGACCGTTGTTTGAGCGGTGGAATGGCTCAAGACTGTAAGTCTCCCTGCGTTTTGTCTGCTCCACCGACTAATTTGGTATAATGCTTTGTTGCGATTCAACCATGAATTCAATCGATATTTTTAGGATCGAATTACAAAACAGGGGGTTGTTTTTTTTAAAAAACGAGAAAAGAATCTCCTTAACAGTCTGTCTTATTTCTCCGATTATTTTCGATTGCATCTTAGAATTGTGATGAACATGCTTCATGCTCCATGAAATGACCGTCCAGCGGGGAGTTTGGAGTGGCGCTAGGAAACCTTACCAAAGGATCAAGAAATGCCCCGGTTGTCGTCACTTGTGTGCTCGACGCTTTCGCCGAAAATCTGCGACAGATTAGTTCATTTTACTGATAGATTGTAATGCTTGGAGGTGAATTTTTTTAAATTGTTTGGGAAAGCTCAGAAATGGACGATGTTCGCTAAAACAGAAACTACTGGCTTAGGATGGCCCGAAAATGACTAAACAGAATGGGTACAGACTTTCGTTTTGTACACACATACTACTGTCCTATTTAATTAAACGCATACGAATTACATGAGCAGTACCCTTGTGGAACTAAGCAAAACTATAAAATACAAGCCTCCAAGGAGGATTTCGGTCACACTGACCTTGGGGAGCTGCAGATCACATGAGCTTTCAAATGCGGGTGGTATATGTGTACAAAAATTGACCGTTCTTTAGAACAAGGGAGAAAGGAGAATAGTCCAATTGTACAAGTGATGGATATTTGATAGTGGTGGTTGAATTAGCCAAAAAGTTTTCGGTTTGCAAATCATTAGTTAGAAGAGTAACAGCGTTCAATCAACGACCGACGTGTAAGGGGAGGCACCTTAAAAACGAATCAACAATTTGAAGCGGGATAATTCCTGGAAAAGTGTGTGCCGTAGGGTGCAGTAGCTGCATCCTCAAAGTAAAAAACTGATCCTCGCTAATGCTTGCTCGCTTCGCGGCGATATTGTGCCGTGTCATGGGCAGGAAAGTTGCTAAAACAGTCAGCGCGAGGGGTTTGATCCCAGGATCAGATTTAGATTAGAAGCGGAATTCCGAGATGGACTTGGGGAGGCTGCATAGGATTGTGACAGTAATGACTGTGATGATGACCGACGATGATGCAGTAATCGCGACCCACGACCGTCGAAAAACTGGAATGACGTGGGATGCTGAAGGTTGTGAAATGAACAACGGTGCAAGATGACATCGTCTGTAAATGGAGTGTGGATAGGACGGACACGCTTGACCCTTGGGGAACCCCAAGAATTTGAGACAAATTCACCCATCTCTACTTTGAGCACAAAGATGATTCAGTTTTTCGAGTCTGAACGTACTTTACGCGTTGGAAGTTTGGCGGTAAATACCACCTGTTAATCCTAGTCATGCACCTTCTATAATCTGGAGGCAAGCACTTAGAAGTTCTTAACTTTTCACAATTAATTTTGAGTGATAAACACCTGAAATTCGCTGCTGGGCGCGAACCAAATCCAATGGTTATACGTAATGCACTACTTATAAGGTTGCTGAAAATTCTTCGACAGCACACGACCGGTTTCGCTTTTCTTGGGGCTCATCAGGTAAGCGTAGTCCCCGAGTTTCCCTAAACCTTATGTTCTACTTGAACCCAAATTGGACTGAGTTCGATAAATACACTGGAAATATCACAAACGAAAGATTCAGCTGGGTTCCAGGTGAGTCTCTCGCAAAACCAAATTGATTTGCAAATGAGTGTATTTCTCGAAAACAGTTCAATTTGGGCTCAAGGAGAACATAGGGTTGACGGAAACTCGAGGACTGCGCCTATCTGATGATGAGCCCCAAGAAGGGCGAAACCGGTTGTGGGCTGTCGACGAATTTTCAGCAAACTTATGAGTAGTGCATCACGAATATACATGTATCGCGGTATCTCGAATACCGTAACAACTAGAACATGAGGCGACCCTGTGTAACTCCAGTGGTTATTTGGATAACTGGTTGTTACCGATTTTGCCCCTTGCAATTATCACGACTATAATCTACATTCGCCAAACCCTCCTGAGGTGTTACATACTTGGCATCACGCTCCATCAAAGTTTTGAACGAGTATCACTCAACAACTGAGTAGCCTTCACATGCTGAAGATGCAGAAGCGAATACTGCAAGACTGAACAAAACCAACTTAAGCTAGTTGAGATGTTGTTTAGGATTCATCCCTCTCTCTCTCAGAAAAAAGAAGGGAGTCTTGGCCATTTGGTACAGCCGTTTTGATGTGTTTTTTTAGAGGAAGCAACAAGGGTATTTAGGAAATGCCACAGTGCCAAACTTAAAGATCCAAGTGTGGTTCTGACGTCAACGTCTCGTTAGTCACGTGAGGCGTTTTCTGAGAAGTCTTCACCAGAGGAGCCACTCAGCACCACAGCAAGAACTTACTGAGTAAATATTTGAATGTTCAAATGCGGAGCAGTTGTGCGGCTGCTGATTCCGAATGGCACCAGATGATACCGCGCTCGGACTGTGGAAGTGATATTGCGTACTTCTCGTTCGCAGTGGAGATCCATTTTCACCGTATAGACAGAGAGATTTAATTGGCTGATCGCTGTTCCATCTCAGACAAACAACAATCAGTTTACTAGTTTTGGAGATGGCGGGATGGCCCAAGTGGTTAGAGCGCGAATTTACTGACCAGGAGGTCCGTGGTTCGAATCCGACCTCCGCCTGTCGACTAGTCCTGTCTAGGCTTGGGCAACCTGGCAGTATCCCAGCCCTCGTGCTTCCTTCGGGTGACACGGCAAATAGGCACCGAAAGGGTGTTACAGCTGAACAGTAGTCTTTTAGTAGTTTTGGAGAATACGTTAAAGTTAAATACTTCTGGTCCATATTTCAGAAGGGTTGCAGATCGAACCCATCCGACAACTGTGAACATAGACAAAACAACTTTTTGGTGTAGACTGGCTTCGGTGGTATTTTGAAACCTTCGAAATCTTCGAGATTTCCTTACCACCTATAAGATGCAACAAAAACGGTGTTTCAGTTCGCGATTTTTCTAAAAAAATATTTGTGCGTTGGAAAAAGTTCCTGTGAGGGTCACAGGTCTTTGAAACAACCTGATTTTTTAAACGGATCTTTACTATTGATCAGGTTTTTTTGGCAGTACACGTGATGAATTTGCGACGTGACTTCCAAGTTCACCAAAGAGATTAGTAAACTATCAAAATTTGTCTCAAGTAGTTTTTGTTTTCTCTTCCACCCTGATCGATCGATATGAGCAGAGAGCCTGTGTTCAATGCTGCTTGAATTCCGCTTAGTTTCTGTCCGATACTGCCCCCCGAAATAAGTAAACAGATGGTTGAAATTCAAGGTGGGCAGCTGGTCAACTCTACCGTCGGACACAGTGTTTGATGAACGTGACAGATGGAGGTCGGTCATGTCCTATTTTCAAATGCTCTGCCTGAACCTTGTGTCGTTCAAAAGGGTCAAAGGCATATATATAAAATGCCTTCAACCTGCCAACACACGCGTAATAAATTTCAAATAGAATAGACGGTCTAATATGAGGGAGAAATGACTGTGAAAGTGATTGGCTCAGATCTGGTAATTGTCTATTCCATGTGGCACGGAAGACGACAAACAAAGAAACGGGATTGGGGGGAGGCTCGACCATCGGTGCGTGTAGGTTGAGTTGGTGAACCAGTGATTGGTGAGTAGGGGGCGAGATGGCTCAAGTGGTTAGAGCGCGAATTAACTGACCAGGAGGTCCGTGGTTCGAACCCGAACTCTGTCTCTCGACTTCCCCTGTCTAGGCTTGGGCAACCTGGCAGTATCCCAGCCCTCGTGCTTCCTCCGGGTGGCATGGCAGCTGGGCACCGGAAGGGGGTGTTACAGCTGAACGAGTTTAGACAGTTTCGAGATTGGTGAGCAGGCACTGCAGAGATTCCAGAAGCAATATATTTGCCAGCTTCGCTTTTTCAAGCATTTTGCGACGGAATGCAGAGGATGTCGCTGGAGAATGGCATACCTGACTTACTTGCTTGTCGTATTTCTCGTGACGACTGTTCTGTCTTTGCTCTATACCGCTTCGCTTTTTCAAGCATTTTGCGATAAAATGCAGGGGATGTCGCTGGAGAATGGCATACCCGACTTACCAGTTTGTCGTATTTCCCGTGACGACTGTTCTGTCTTTGCTCTATACACGTCATTCTTTCAGTATTGTCTGAGCTAGCTTGAATGTTACCAAAATTTCACTGAGAATCGCACAAGAATTTGACAGGAGACTCAACTGACACCAGTTGAATCCCCCGTTTTTGATGGCCTGCTTCAACGGAATGTGCCGCACCAGGCAGCCTCTCGAATTTGGTTCAATTAGAACATACGAATGGCAGAAACTCGGAGACCACCAATCTACCTGATGAACCTCAAAAAGGACGAAGCAGGCCATTGCCTGTCAAAGAGTTTTCAGCAACTTTATGAGTAGTGTGCTATGTCCAGACATAAAATACAGCTGGTTTGCGCAAGTGCCTATAATCACGAATTATCACGATGCTTTCACAAGAAGTCATGCCACATCCACTCTCACCCAACCTCTGACAAGGTTTCCAGCAACTCGTCTTACGCGAATTCATATGGGCCATCACTACGCTTACTCGACCAACACACAGTTTATTCGAACGAAACTCAGGTTTCGGAGGTTTATAAAGGAACCCTCAGAAATACCGAAAAAAATTGCAGCACCCTTAGGCGAATGGTGGGATGGTGGGATAGCTTCCTCAAACTGGCTGAAATAGTGTTTATCAGTGGGGGCCGATACGCTGGAAATATATTTTTTACGTTGTTAGCTGCACCACCCTTTCGGTGCCTAACTGCCATGCCACCTGAAGGAAGCACGAGGGCTGGGATACAGTCAGGTCAGAGGACAGAGGAATTCGGGAGGCGGAGGTCGAGTTCGAACCACGGACCTCCCGGTCAGTAAATTCGCGCTCCACCACAAGACACTGGTTTGCAGGAGTGTGAAAATATGGGGATAATTAGGGCAAGAGAGTCCTCGTAAGACGTAGTCATCCCCAGCAACCAGTAAGATTTGAGGTCAAACACCTAACACTAATTCATCGTCGATGTTACGAATTGTTCCACACCTTCCGAAACAGTGACTTGTCCATCAATGGCCGGATGAGCAGTTCTCAAAGGTTCAAAAATGCTTTAAGCGTTTTAGAAATTTTGTAAAACACCTATGCTGTCGTGTCTAAATCAGCTCTCAAAATGAATGAACAGCGCCTTGTGGGAGAAACTATTGGACAGCACAGATTTTCACCAGTGCTACCCGGTATGGTGTTCGTGATTAGTTGAATGCGGCTTCGAGGGTTCGGAGGATCAGTGCGGATGAGTAGACGATTCGGACAGCCTTCAGGGGCTGGAGAAAGTCACCGTGCTGTTGCACACCGCTGGAATATCAGAGGCCATAATTTCCCGATTTATGACAAGGAATCTAGTTCATCACATCTACTCTCGTTGGTTGTCTTCGTATGCACCGGCGATGACATCATGGATTGATTGTGTTTGGGTAGCAGGTCAAACAATGACTTGGTAGCGAAGTATAAAAGGCATTACCAGCAAACTCAGCTGCGCTGGTCACTGCCGTCTTCCTGGATGGCGACCCCGAGATGGGCCACATCAATGGTTAGAGACATTGTCCGACATAGCCCAGTCGCGCCCTCAATGACGCTCATGCATCCAAGCTATTGTCTTCAATGCATAGCTCCCTTTCCAATCCACCCACTTAACAGTCCATTGACAGTGGTGTATTTACGCACCAATTTATCAGCTCGCGCCTCCAACGCGCAGCTACCTACCTCCCCAAATCATCGGCGACGAAACTGTGGCAGCCACAACCACTGTACGACAAGTACACGGTTCTTACAGCTGACGATGAGGATGATGATGACAACTGCTCACTTTGCAAAACAGCGTAGCTCGCCTATAGGTATGAACGCTTTGAATGCATTTTAACCCGGTTGCAAATGATGTTTACGATGCCAGGTTCGACGTGATCGTTCGCATGAACATCCGATTTAGTGAATGGGCTGGTCCCACAGATTGATCGGTGGAGGAGTGAGTGCCTCCAGGTGAGCCAGATAAAACCCACTGCAAAGGAATAATTTACAATTTTGGTTGCTACTATACGGTAGGATTGTCCTGTCCGATGGGAAAGCGTTTGGCGATCGCCTCGAATGTTCCAGAACTTACTTACGGTTCGGTGGTTCTTTTTGTGAAAGTTTGTCGGGGCGTAAGTTGCCTGGTAAGGACTTGCTTCAACAGCGAGTTGAAAATAGCGCGCCAAAGAGTAATTACCACATCAAAGTTGACCACAAGTTCCAGCGGATCAACCGTGCCACTTTTCAATGGTTTCGTGAGATGAGGAGGATTCACGCTAGTAGAAAACTGTAATTTACTGAGGATGAATCTCCGGCATGTTATCTCGTAAGACGTTGGGAAGAGAGCACAGGATCGCCAGTAGAGGATAGAAAAATATCACCCCTGTAAGCAAATATACCCCTCCCACGAGATGTTTCAAGGACGTTCAAACCACCCATCTCCGCTGTTCGGGAGCGGGTTATGAATACGTGAACAGCCACCAAGTCAAAGATAGTACTCAAAGTTGCCCGAGATGGCTCAGTGGTTAGGGCGCGAATTCGCTGACCGGAAGGTCCGTGGTTCGAACCCAACCCCTCCATCTTGACTGTTCCTATGTAGGTTTGGGCAACCTGGCAGTACCTAAACCCTCGTGCTTCCTTTGGATGGTGTTGAACATAGGCACCGAAAGGGTGCTACAGCTGAGCGATGCCTCAAATGCTGGAAAGTCCTCTGAGCTTATCTTTATAGTACCACCTCTTGTGTTCTTATAAACATGACCTTGTATCCGACAAATACACTAATTTGCATATCAGTTTGGTTTTCACGGGCAACTCACTTGAAACCTGGCTGAATCTCTCGTTTCAGCTGTGTTTCAGGTGAACTCCTTGTCGAATTTCGTGCAAGTTGGGTTCAAGCAGAACATTAGGCTGCTAGAAACTCGGGGGCTGCTCCTACCTGATGAGCACGAAGTGAACTGGTAAAACTGGTCTTCAGCTGTCGGAGAGTTTTCAGCAACCTCCTGAGTAGTGTGTAGGGTTTGTACTAACGCCTTGTATCTTCTATGCAACGGTAGAGAGCGCCGACACCTTTGAACGGACCCATGTGCGCTGATTCTCAATGCCTACTTAGTAAATATTGCCATTGTTGGAAAACGCCTGCTTGAGTTCACTCAGTCCGGTAATCCCACACGCCTGTGTGAGCTGTGCGAAATTTGGGGGTTGAAAAAGCCTATATTTTGGGACCCATCTACCCAATGCTTGTGTGTGCGGTACCAAATAGCCTGTGTCCTGCAAAATCTGGGTACATATAGGGAACTATTGAGGAGATTGTTGGTAGCTGAGGTAGCTTAGCTGTTCTTTTGTTTGTTCGCTGAGCTGGGCAGCAAAAGTCGCAAACTGGAACGCAGAGAGGTAAGGGCAGAGGTCACTCTAGCACTGACCCGAGTACGAGAGCGGAATAGGTGGAGCCTAAAGGCACAGTGGTCGCCGACCAATTAGGACACAGGATGACAAAGCAACCAATGGAATAGCCCCACCGAACAACCAATCGTGATCGAAGGTGAGCCCAGGCTAGCAGCACGTATATTAACACGCGTCCAATGCGTATCTGAACAATGTAGTGATGATGTTACCTCGATTGGTGATGCAACATTTGCAATCAAATGACCCAGCTCAGCGAACAAACCAACCACCATATAGGGAACTGCGACATGAGCAGTTAAGGTACAATTTCTACAGAAAATCAAAGACCCTGGTCTGACCACGAAACGTGTCTATATCTGCGACTTCTTTGAGTGCGACAGACGACAAAATATAGCATTGCCCTCCCCTGACTTGGAACACAGACTTTTCCGTATAGCCACCAAGTCACTAATAAAGGGGATCCTTTTGAGGATTTACAAATCTACTAGATGCGCTTTGCAGTAAAAACTGTCGTCTCTAAAGTAGCTTCTGTGCAGTGGACTCACTTTGTCCTGCTGATTCGCTCAGTTAGTTGGTTTAACGTGTACTGCTTGGCACCGCTTGTGAACAAAAGGCACTGGGAATGACCTTATGCACTCAAAACATCTATAGATGATAATATATTGCGTCGGTCCCCGTTTGCTCCCTGACCCTGGTTTCCAAGTCCCGGCAGTTACAACTGGTGACTTGCATCGATTTAATTTAAGAGCAAACTATCACATCGGTGAGAGGTACTCAAACCCGGGAACTGCATACATTTTGCTTTCAGGTGGGGAATAGGGTTGACGGAAACTCGGGAACAGTTCGTACCCGAACAGCCAGAAGAAAGAGGAAATCGGTCGTTTGCTGTGGTAGAATTTTCAGCACCCTTATTAGTAGTGTTCCTTGAGTTGGTGTTTGTGCAGCACATTCCGTTGGAGAATGTCGTTAACCAGTGATTCAGTTGAGTACTCTGTTCGACAATCGGACTGCTTTAGCGTTTTCAAGTGATCGAGGAGTTTTCAGCAACCTTTTGAGTAGTATGCTGCGTCAGCGTTTCACTGTATGGTTGAGTCCCAACATATCTGAACGTGTACCGGAAATCCTGCAACGTGAATCGTGTAGCCCTCCCAACTACGGGACAAGACTATATCCTTTAGCTGCGTCGATTGACCTCATAGTTGAGCGGTCGGAGATCTGGGGGGCGATGCGTGAGTCACAAACCACCACCTGGCCACAATGTTAGCAACTTAAGCAAATCGCCTGCTGAGTCGGTAGCACGCCGCCGAAGACTGTTAACACAAATGGGCACGCACGCACGCACGCACTCACGCACATGTAGTCGTGGAGTGCAGCTGATCAGCAGCCATTACTGTCCGATAGACGACATCGTTTTCGTGTGGTGTGCACATGCTTTTGATGTGCTTTGCGGTTGCGGCACAATTCGAAAAAGACTACTTAAGATGACTCAGTGGTTAAGACGTGAACCTACTGACCTGGAGGTCCGTCATACGAACATAACCCTGACATCTCGACCGCTCCTGTCTAGGCCTGGGTAACCTTGCAGTGTCTCAGCCCTCTTACCTCCTTCGAATAGCCTAGCAGCTGGACACAAAGCGGTTTTAAAGCTGAACGTAGCCACGATGACCTTAAGTTTGAAAATAACAGGAACATATTTAACTGCGCCGTGACGTGATCCGCACACTATCCTTCAGTCTCTGCTCCTAAGCTCAGTGGATCCTTTGAGAGGGCACATCAACCGTGTTAGCCCCGAGTCGTGCTACATGTAATTTCAAACTACACCATTGTCATCTGTTAGGCAGAAGATATACACAGTGATAAAACGTCGCGACCTCACAACGAACGCACCGGTTTGTTTTCATGGAAGTTGGTACCTTACATCCGACATTTTCGTAGACCTTGACCGGAATAACACGACTACGGTAAGCTAGAAGTTCGGAACCGCCGGCTATGCTGATTTCACGAAGTGATGCGGGTTGAAAAATTATTGTCGGCAAAAACAGTGAGTAGGCTGGCGACGCAAGGTGGCATCACGCATCCGTATGGCACCTTCCGGTGACATTTTGCCAATGGGATCTTTGACCAAGGGAAGCCTTGAGAGTGTCCAAGTAGGTAGAAAGAATATGGACTCTTTACACAAATGCGAAGTGAAGTTGAACCATTTATCTTGGGACTATGCTGTAAGACAGTAACATAAAATATACAAATTTCTGCTCGTCTCCGTAACGAGGTGGCGCTGTAGCTTGCCCACTGCGAGTCAGCCACACTTCTATTGAGTAACTCGTTGACGAACGGTGTAATCTCCGACTACTAGCTTGGATGTCGCCAGTTCGACGTTCCACATTTTCGCTAAGTGCGCTTTGCCGAGAATTCTCAGCAAGGACGGAAGACCTTTGCAGTGCACCTCGAATTTTCAGTAATGACTCACTCTGCTCGTAGCATGGTTCAGCTGTAGCACCTTTTTGTTGCCTAGCTGCCATGTCACCCGAAGAAAGCATGAGGGCCTAAATACTGCCAGACCGCCCCAATCCAGACAGGACCAGTCGCGATGCGGTGGTCGGGTTCAAACCACGAACCTTCCGGTCTGGAAGTGAGCGTCCTAACCACTGAGCCATCTTGAGCTGAATAATTGTTGACGGACAAATCAAATGGACTAAAGCTTAAAGTATTTTTTCAGTACTACGCCAAGCGGTTCCGTAAAAGTTTGTCCTACTTAAATACAATCAGTAGTGGATTCGGGACCGATGAAAATCTTCCTGGGCCGCACAGTTTTTGACACTAATGAGAGATTCGTGCTGGTTCAGTTGCGCGTATCTGCGCTTACCAGGTTCAAACGCGATGGTGACCAAACAGCTTGGCCGCAAGCCATGCCAGAATTCGTCAGTTTACCTGGCCACATCTGAAACCTAAATGAAACAGCTCAGCCGAATCCATATTTTATGCCCAGATGGATCAAAACTCTGTCCGGAAAAGTACTCATATCCTAGTGCAAGATCGATCGGCCTAAACTAGGTAGCCGAACCCCAGTGTCGCAATAAAAACACGCTGATTGGAACGCTGGGATTTCGTTCTACAAGCACGCCAGCAAGGCCGAAGAAGACCAAGTACTAAATCGTTCAGTTGTAGCACCCTTTCGGTGCCTAACTGCCATGCTACTCGAAGGAAGCATGAGGGCTGGGATACTGCCAGGTCGCCCAAGCCTAGACAGGGGAAGTCGAGAGGCAGAGGTCGGGTTCGAACCACGGACTTTCCGGTCAGTAAATTCGCGCTCTAACCACTTGGGCCATCTCGCTCCCCGAGCTAACAAAGGAGGTTGGAGAACAGAAATATTACAGTCAACAAAGATACAAGAAGTACTGTTTACCAAATGGGATCCTGTACAAATGGGGAGGTAGGAAACATCGCGCCTACCTGAAGTTCACACCGACTCAAGGTAGGATGGCAACAAGATGGTGAAACTCACCTATGACCTAACAACACATGCAAAACATATTGTCCCACCAAAAGGCACACAGATATTCAGTTATGTCCCTCCGTTTCCGTTGGTGTTGATAATGTCTGCAGCACCATATGACGGTCCCTACCGAGGTATCTGTCGTCGCGACAATTTCTTTGTTATTGATCACTATGTTAACCCCAATCCCATTAAAACAACCGTTGGAAAGCTGCGTTCGGTGAGGGGCCACATTCATCCATCCATTCTTCCACTATGAAAACTACGCCCACCTTTCCATCATTCGTATGTCCCGCCCCAAGTGCGCCACCTCCCGATGAGTCTTTAGCTCCCCCAGCAAACCTGTTCTGGGCATATTGTTGGCTTATATACTCGCAATGTGCCAGGAAAACCACATTTTCGGCTTCTTTATCTAGCTTCTTTTCTTTTATGCACCGTTTGGGGAGTTCCGTAGCACTTCATCTCCCTGTTTCTTCCATTGCCTCATTTGTGTCATTACCCTCAAGTGTTTACTGTACACAAACACATTTGCGTCCATCCACACAATTGCGCACCTACTCATCATTCAGTCTGGCATTTCACCGAGTTTTGTTACCACCCACGTACTACTAGCAGTTGTATTGAGAGTCGGTCCGGGATAAAACTCCTTATGTCTGCTACGATCATCAGTCAATCAGCTGTAACTCCCTTTCGGTGACTATCTGCCATGCTACCCGAAGGGAGCAGGAGGACTGAGATACCGCCAGGTCACCCACCCAACCCTGGACAGGAGCAGTCGAGATAGCCGGGTTCGGGTTCGAACCACAGACTCTTGATTCAGTAAGTTCGAGTCTTAACCATTGTGCTGTCTCGAGCCTAGATCGCAACGATACAAAAACGAGAGTAGGAAGATGGTTCTCTCGGGCTGATAGCCCGCCCATTTTTGTAGAACGAGCACCGCCGTATTGCTGCGAGGACGGAAGGCTTACAAAAGCTCGGTTCACAAAGCCGCGCAGTCCCATCACTCAAAGATTGAATGCCACGGCCAACAACGAATGCAGTCTGGTCGGGATTCAATTAAAACCTATCAACAGGCCGGTGCTTTTCCAAGCACGATAGTATCATGAGTGAGACAGTCGAACCTTGTTCTCTGCACTCTTGGGCTGTGTCAGCCGCTTGCAGCCGAGTGGGCCAGGTTATTTACTGAGTCATCGGTTGTAGGCACGAACTTCCAAGAAAACCCAACTACTTGCTATCCTACGGGAAGGGAGTTTAGAACTGAATCCCCGGACAAAACCATTCCTCGTGTCACTGGCTTGCGGGTTGGAATTTAGATCCAACATCTCCAGGTTGGCTACTAAAGCAAAACCTCTTTCTATGTCTGAATAACCGAGAAGTATCATTCCCCAACCCACAGTCCGTTATTCACCGATGTCTTCTCCTAATCTACAAGCAAACGTCGCCGGATCATTTGATTGTCAACTGTCAATTGTCTAACCCACTGCCCAGTAAAAATAAATAAAATGACATAAATTGCCAAATCCACGAGATCCCTTCTATATATAGAGGCGTCGGCCACGCTCTCTAGCAAATCGACTGCTAGCCCAGAACAAACACTCATTCGATGTGTGCCGGCCTTCTGAAGCACGCACACGCGAGACTGAAGCATGGCCGTGCATTCTGAACCGGGCTCGTTTGTATTCTGGTCTTAGTGTGCTCGGTGACTCAGAAGAAACAGCTCGTGAAGTTACTGACCGGAAGGTCTGTGGATCGGACCTGGCCTCTGCATCTTGACTTCCCAACCCTGGACAGGAGCAGTCGAGATAGCCGGGTTCGGGTTCGAACCACAGACTCTTGATTCAGTAAGTTCGAGTCTTAACCATTGTGCTGTCTCGAGCCTAGATCGCAACGATACAAAAACGAGAGTAGGAAGATGGTTCTCTCGGGCTGATAGCCCGCCCATTTTTGTAGAACGAGCACCGCCGTATTGCTGCGAGGACGGAAGGCTTACAAAAGCTCGGTTCACAAAGCCGCGCAGTCCCATCACTCAAAGATTGAATGCCACGGCCAACAACGAATGCAGTCTGGTCGGGATTCAATTAAAACCTATCAACAGGCCGGTGCTTTTCCAAGCACGATAGTATCATGAGTGAGACAGTCGAACCTTGTTCTCTGCACTCTTGGGCTGTGTCAGCCGCTTGCAGCCGAGTGGGCCAGGTTATTTACTGAGTCATCGGTTGTAGGCACGAACTTCCGAGAAAACCCAACTACTTGCCATCCTACGGGAAGGGAGTTTAGAACTGAATCCCCGGACAAAACCATTCCTCGTGTCACTGGCTTGCGGGTTGGAATTTAGATCCAACATCTCCAGGTTGGCTACTAAAGCAAAACCTCTTTCTATGTCTGAATAACCGAGAAGTATCATTCCCCAACCCACAGTCCGTTATTCACCGATGTCTTCTCCTAATCTACAAGCAAACGTCGCCGGATCATTTGATTGTCAACTGTCAATTGTCTAACCCACTGCCCAGTAAAAATAAATAAAATGACATAAATTGCCAAATCCACGAGATCCCTTCTATATATAGAGGCGTCGGCCACGCTCTCTAGCAAATCGACTGCTAGCCCAGAACAAACACTCATTCGATGTGTGCCGGCCTTCTGAAGCACGCACACGCGAGACTGAAGCATGGCCGTGCATTCTGAACCGGGCTCGTTTGTATTCTGGTCTTAGTGTGCTCGGTGACTCAGAAGAAACAGCTCGTGAAGTTACTGACCGGAAGGTCTGTGGATCGGACCTGGCCTCTGCATCTTGACTTCCCCTGTCTAGGCTTGGGCCACCTGGTAATATCCCAACCCTCGTGCGTCCTTCTGGTGACATGGCAGTTAGGCACCAAAATTGTGTTACAGTTGAACAATTACTATACGAATTTGGCTCTGACTCAACTGAATTCAGCCAAATCTCTCGTTTATAATGGCTTTTTCCAACGCAATTTGGTGCACCAGGCCAACTCGTGTTTCATTCGGCACGATAGTCGAGATATCGCGAAACCGGTCATGGGCTGCTGATGAGTGTTCAACAACGGGCCGGGTGCACCACATTCGGTTGAAAAAGACCGAGAGAGATTCAGTTGGATTCGGTTGAGCCTCCCTTAAAAACCAAATTAGTATGTAAACCTAAGTCTTACTTAGTTGTATGCACAAATCAAACTGAACTTAGGTCTCAGCTTCTTGAAGGTTTACCACGGCAATCGCTCACATCATTCGGATTGGAAACATGAAAATGAAATAACCGCTTATTCTCTGATGAATCATTCGCCCTAGAGTGGCCGCGATGTTCTTCAGGGCTGGTCACTGCATGAGAGGACCACTATAACTGTTTGTTTGTGGCAGTGATGCACACACACACACACACCACTTCAACATTTAGTCCTAACCGACCGAGTACACTGGACCCTCAGTGAGATTTATTGGCCATCACGCACTGACATACCCTGGGGAGTGTATTCCGACTATCAAGACAGGGAGAGAGATGACTCAGTGGTTAGAGCGCGAATTTACTGACCGGAAAGTCCGTGGTTCGAATCCGACCTCTGCCTCTCGACTTCCCCTGTCTAGGCTTGGGCAACCTGGCAGTATCCCAGCCCTCGTGCTTCCCTCGGGTGGCATGGCAGCTAGGCACTGAAAGGGTACTACAGCTGAACGACCATAACAATAGCTTACCTTACGCCGTCGTTCTCTTCTCTCGTGCTGCATGGCACATCGCACTCGAACACAAGCTGAGTAAGAACCGGGCCACGGACCACCGCGCACCCCTAATGTGTCTCACAGTCTGCTATTTAGGAGACTTTCCTAAGTGTCTCTCACTGGGGCAGTGCAATAAACCAGTGTGTCTGGACTCTTCTACGGGCAATCTCAGCGTTAGAATACGCTCGTTGTAGAAATTCTACACTTTCGAATAAGAAGGTCTGAACCGCCATACGATAAGTATATGAAACAGGGGGTTCTTAACTTTTTCTAACATGTAACGTCCCACCTTTTTCATTTCCCCAGTTCATAAAACCCCTAAAGTTGATGAAGATACTCAGAATAATGCGTTTCGATCTGAACAAGTCATCTACTGTGTATTTCTCCCCATTTGGAGGATGCAGCAGGACCGATCAACAATGCGACGTTGTGTTCTCTTTGCCTAGCTTAGAACGACACAAAAGAAGAGGGTAGCATAAGTCACCGTGAAAGGCTGCTTGAATGAATGGGTAATATCCCCGTGTTTTCAATGCGGCCCGCTTTCCAGGTTGGGGACGAAATGGCTCAATTGGTTAGAGCGCGAATTTACTGAACGGAAAGTCCGTGGTTCGAACCCGACCTCTGCCTCTCGACTTCCCCTGTCTAGGCTTGGGCAACCTGGCAGTATCCCAGCCCTTGTGCTTCCCTCGGGTGGCCTGGCAGTTAGGCACCGAAAGGGTGCTACAGCTGAACGATTTTTATCCAGGTTGGGGATACACTGTCCACCACTTTTGCTTCGTTACATACGTTGCAACATTGGACTTTTATTGAGTCGTGTGCATCTGATACGTTGGTTTTCTTCCAGATTCCTGTTGCTTTATTTTCCGAAAATAGAAATGAATCAATCGCATTAAAGTAACATTGTTCATTAGCAGTGCATGACTGCTTTACATGCCGTTTGGTATTCTTTTTATCAAGTGGTTTTGGATGAAGAAAAACGCCTAGCGAAACGACGTTTGATTGAAGCGAACCGGGCACGAAAACGAGCCGAATCTGAAAGTGCTTTGCACGGAGGACAAAGTTCCACCTCCTCCGCCGTACCATCGTCTTTAGGTCCAAGTCCATCCAAACAATCCTACCTTGAGAGCTCCCCTCTACGGCCCCACACAGGATCACGACATGTGCCTGTGCCTTCTACCGGTGGTATGCTCCATTCCGCCGCATCGGCTTTTGACTCCTACCAACCCGCTATTTCTCACATTCGGCAGTTGGGCACTCCGTTTGGCTATCCAAACGAACCGGTCGCTTTGATGCCAAACCATCAAGCACAATCACACCCACCACAATCGATTATGATGGCTTCCAGCCATGCCCTTCACTATCAACGTCCGGCCTCTTACGACCCAATGGCGTTAGGACAGTCCGCAATGCCTCCTATCCAGTCCACCCAGCGACCGCCATGTCAACCGATTCATCGTGCAAATTCTCATCAGCCAACCGAAACTTTCATGAACAATCCAACTAACAGCGGCATACCAGAACATCGCTCACCCGGTCATTTATCCGCACTCCCGAGACATGCATCAATAGGGCTACCATCACACAACATCAGCGCACCAGTAGAGAATCTCGAACACGGTACCCGACAGATCTGGGGTTCCATGAAACACCAACCACAAGAACGACTGGATGCACCTACTGTGGGAGTTACAGGCAAACACGAATTGCAATCTGGATGGCTAAACTCAATACCTCCATCGGATAATCAAAATGGTGATAACCAGGGCGCCTATGTCTCAATGCACGTGAATGGTATGGGCGGCTATCCCCAACACCCCCTATCGACAAACGGTAGTCCAAATGTTACTCACTTATCGCCAATAGATACAACGCCAAACGTGAACGTTATACCGATGGGGGATGCGTTCATTCACCAACATGTTTCTCCATCTCCCACGATGAATGCAGCAGACAGTGTAACACCAGCCGCTTTAACCAGTTCGCAATCGAACCCCTATTTGGAGCCCGTGAAACTGGAGGCTTGCGCCCCGGGGTCATCTGCTGCCCCTTGGACTGAAGAAGATCAGACCCTTGTGGAAGTCCTCGAGAAGGCATACAACACGATCCACAATGAATTCTCTGAAACGGAGGTACGTGTTTGTATAAAAAGATTCCTTGTTTCAAGTTGGTGATTCTCTCTCATTTTGATTTGCCGTGTGCCGTCAAAGTGCAAAACAAGGAGAATTTTGACTAGTTGAACACCTCGTTTGTATATGCTTAGTGTACTACTCATAAGGTTGCTGAAAATTCATCGACAGCCCACGACCAGTTTCGCCCTTCTTGGGGCTCACCGGGTACGCGCAACTGAAACATTCAGTGGCCTGGAAACATCACAAGCAGGAGATTCAGCTGGGTTCCAGGTGAGTCTCTCGAAAAACCAAACTTGTTTGCAAATGAATGTAGTTCGCTAACCTCGTTTGTAGATTTGCTCTTTAGGCGGGCTTGTCGAAATCAGTGTACGACTAAATGAAACAGCCGTCCACGGGGGAGGGGAGCAGATACCTCAGTCTTGCTTGCTCTTGCTTCTCCTCCCGTAGTCACCGAGAACCACCAAAAGCGGCAGTCACTATCATCATCGACATCATCTGCATCACCATCATCATCACCGTCACAATCATGCTGACGACAGGGACATTCAAACGATCAATCGGATAGAACCTGTGACATCATTTAGTCGCCATAAACTGCATCATCTCCAGTCAAGAACAGCGAGGTTCTTCAACCTGGAAGTTGAATAATAGCCCTACCAACACCCAGGATTTTTGTAGTGCATACTCACTTCAATTGTAGTCTGTGCCATTCTGAAGACGGCATTGGGAATGTTGATCGTCTCGATAAACGGTAATTCAAACATGACCGGCATTTAATGCTCCCGGCTTTCCATTGTAAATGAACAACTCACTGTGCAACCGAACACCGATTTTTCTGTTCGCAGGTGGTCGGAACGAAGTTATTCACGTTTTATGATGGTGGTACTGGTCTGCAAGAACTTTGGAAAGTTACTCTGATTCTGCCGCAAGATGGTGACTGCTAGAATCTACAGAGTTTTCGGAAACTTCGAAGATGCTGTGTCGTTTTCAAACTAGCTAGCTAGACAACCGCAGTTGTTAATTGCGACCTAATTTGCCTCGAAATTTGGGTGAGACTACTTGTGGATTGTCCATCTCAGCCACAAACCACTGTCTGGTCGATCATGTTGTAAGTCACGTGGCGTGCAGCACTTTAAAAAAGTATTCGTTCGTCTGACCTGAATGCTTTGAGTGTCATGTGACTCAAGGCTCTGTTAATCACATGACCACCAAGCCGGAAGGACACAGGGGAGTTACAAGCCGAAAAAATATCGATAGAACTTTATGACTTTTAGATTTCCAGTTACTCAAAACCAAAATGACAGATGTGAAAGCCGTCCAAGGGCAACACTACGTAAGCTCGAAAAGTTAATTTCCAGGACTCAGCTTTCTAGTGAGCCCATAAAAAGGATTGAGCCGCCTACTAGCTACTGAAGCGTAGAAAATTTATCAAACAGACCGCTAAGTAAGGAAGAGCGTTGCGGAAGAAATAATTCCTAGCGTTGAATCTATGTTTCAAGAACTTCGGCCAGTGGAGGCGGAGAAGCTACGGGTACAGCTGGTCGCAGTCCCTAAGTCCCAGCTGCCAGGAGCTCCACCCTAAAACAAGTGATTGCAAAGGCGGATAAGGGTAACGCCACTATCGTCATGAACAAGAGAGATTATCTACAGTAATCACAACCAACCTCGCCTGTGCATACACGACGTTGCATATACCACCGCGAACTTTGGGCGTTCTTCCTGCAACACGTGTGGGCAAATTTATGGGAATCCCCAAAAGTATCCAACGTAGATGCCCACTCCCTACTTTTTCGTTTTATTTGGTCATTGATGAAGTAATGGGACGAACTCTGGAAGGTCACACAATTCAAAGCGAGAGACTTGGAACATACAGGCAATATTTTTCTCATTTTTGAAAAAAAAACACTAAATACAATCACTACTGAAAAGCTAACTAAGGTCACCCAACCCTTCGACATCTTCTTGGGGACGGAAGTTCTGGAACGCTGTACGTACCTCGAAAGTTGCAATAGTTCAGACAGACAAAGTGAACGCATGAATGTCGAAGGCCGGAATTACTTTTGCCAATTTGCACCGCTTGTGGCATCAAAAAAACCGAATGGCTAAGTCCCAAACGATGCGTGTATTGGACTACCGTGCGGGTTGTATTGTTGTACGGTTGCGAGACTTGGCCATTTTGAGCGGAGTATATGAGACATCTTTGGGTCTTTGATCACCTAGGTCTCAGACCTATAGCTGCAATCGGCTAGAACCAGCGAATTCTGAGTGAGGTGGTCAGGAGACTGGGTTTTTTTAGTTAAACAGAGATTAGTTTACTCAAAGAATGCATCCAGCCCTGGAACCTAGGTTGCCTGGGACATGTGTCACGCATGCTGTCGAGTCGGGCGCTGATTTTCATGGCTGATTTGGAACGCCAAAAAGCTGGAGGTGGACAGAAGTTTACATGGCAGAAAGGAATGAAAGATGTTACCAGAAGAACGGGTGTCTTTCTGCCTTTCAGGATGGGGTCCACGTGACTCTACCTGTTTATTTCTAGAGACACTAGCGTTCATGCTATCAGTCCAGATTGTCTGACTGAGTTCTGGAAGTGAACTGCACCTGGGCGGCACAGGATTTTTCCCCCTGGTTATCTGAATTTAATCACCTGTCTGTCGTGATAAACTGTTGACTTTTTGCTTTATTAATTAACCACTAGTTCGTCCAGGTTTTTCCCTACTTATCCGGTGAATGACCCGTCAGTTTTTTTCCATCTTCATGTGTATACAGCTTCAGTCTATGTATACCAGCTCGGACGGCGCGGCTACGTGCAAAGAGACCACAGATTTTGGCTTCGTGAACCAACTCATCAAGGCCGATTCGGATGGATCAGGTAAACTAGTTGTTCAAAGCCTCGTGGATGCCAAAGTGACGGGGTTTTTATCGAAGGTAGATTATCCGACCGACTTTTGTGCTTCGTCTCGCTAGTAATTTGATTGTATGACCATTTTTGGAAAAGAGACTGCGGGAATAAGGAGAGAACAGTTAAGTGACAGCAACTCGGCAACTTGAAGTAACCAAATCCTCTCCTAGTAGCACACAAGGAGGACTAATTCACACGATGAGTAAAGCTCTCTTGTGAGAAATTGTCACTCGAACAGCCAGTCAGCCAATCAACACGTGACCACCTGATGTTGGTTCGGTGATTGCAGAATGACTGGCTCTATTTGCCATCTAAGAGTGAGTGAATTACACTGCTGATCAGCCAAACCGCAGACCAGGTCACGTGGCCACATACTGATTGGCTCTTCGAGTGACAACTTTTCAGATGGAAGTTCTCACTCCCACCTACCTACGGAATGTTGGTAGTGTGAGGCGATTTGGTAATCATCAATTGAAGTTTCGTCCCGTAGATGATAAAAATACGGATGATTTTATCGTATTCTTCAGTTGTACTGTCTTCGATCAATATTCCAAGTGAACTGTTTTTCAGTCAGTGGTATCGAAAGGCAGGCAAAAAGAGTTTCATAGTAGGGCCTGTTAGTGTACCAGCTGGACTTACTTCGTGAACGCTTTTAAAGGAGAGCCAACCAGTAAAGTTTGATTTAATAAAACATCCGTGCCTGTGGAATTATCTCTTGGCTGGAGACGTTTCTTCGTGAAGGCTGGATAGATAAGGCGCGGACGTACTGACCGTGGTTCGAATCCGACATCTTAAGCTTTCCTATCTAGGCCTGGGTAGACGACCACTACCTCAGCCCTGGTGATTGCCTCAGGTTGCGTGGTAGCTCTCAACAGAAAGAGTTTCACTGCATACTGGTTTTTTTAATTCAGATATTTTCCACTTCTGGACGGTATGAGGATAGTTCGCGTTGTAGTGGAGTGGTTCTAGCGTAAACTGATCCTATGAGGAAGAACGTTTTCCTTCTCAACACTCTCATACAAGGCAAGTTGTGTTTTTAAGTCTGATTTTCTGTAAATTATCGGGTTTCATGTGGTAAACTGAGGCAACAGAGATGAGAGCACGGATTTCGTGCCCCGTGATGAACTTTTTTTACCAATTAGATACAATTCCCGCTATCGATCTTGACAAAGGAGGCGTGCGCCGCTGGCTCCTTTTCGACCGGGCCTTTTAAGTGCAAGCACAGAACGATACAGGATTCTTGAGAGCTAGCACCTATTCAATTTGTGTTGTTTGATGAAGTCAAGTTACCTTGACCCTCTGTAGGACAACCTGTGCCTTCAAGCTGTTGCCTAACAATACCGCCAGATATAACCAAAAACTCGAAGTTGTTCTGTTCCTGGAAGTGACTGAAAGTTAGTCGCTTCACCCAACAGAAATCCAAGTTTATTAACGAAAAACAATAGATTTTTGTAGGCTATAAGTTGGCCAAGTTTACAAATTCAAAAGTTTGCTAGTTTTCGCAATGCAATCACATTTTGGTCGATGGGTTTACGAACTAAAAGGTTTCGCCTAAAAAACTAGAATTTATAGAAGATCTGTTCTGCAGTGAAGTTCGAAGACGGGGAGCAAGGTCGATTGGTCCGGCGAGGTCTTAGTTCAACTGAAAAGTCAGAGGACAACACGGAAAGGTGCGGGAATCGCATACCAGAGCTTAGCCTTCTATCGCCCTTCTTGTTTCAGAGTAGAAATTGCTGGGACTCCGAGATTCGTCATAGCTCCCTCCCCATATTTACTCCAGTTCTCAGCGAGGTTTCAATGACCTGCCATATCAAGCAGCGCAGATGGTCTCATTTTGAAGACGTCAGACGGACTGCGCTGAAGAGGAACTGTAAGCTTCTGTTCCTCTGTCACAATGTTGTGTTCCTAGCGGTCTACCAATAGAGACTTGCTCCTTATCAAGGAAAATAAAATCATCGGTTTGTCGCATTACTCGCATCCCTTTGTATCCTGCTGTGGTCGCTCGTGATTGGCCAATTGCCTTTTTGCCTCTCCAGCACTTGGTGTCAGCTGATTTCGTTCGCAATATTGACTGAAACAGAGCATTGATATCTGGATAGTCGAAACTCTAGTTCACTTTCAGTGAAACGCTCAGATGGTTGGCTAGACGAACGCTTATTAAACCCGCATCACCAGTGACCGGTATTGTTGTCAGCTTGTGTAGCGCTGATCTCAAATTAGGTTCTGCGTGTACTGGTCACTCCATAAGAGACGACGCCTATTGCAAACTGTTCTAATCGATACGTCCACGATAAGCAGAAACCACCTTAGCAGCCTTACTGCGAGAAGACTAAATCTAGTCATGTATGTAAACTGCATGCATCTAAACTCAGCCTCTCCATCATCACACTGGCCAGCAGCTCAGCTGGTGCTTATCCACTGTTCAAACACGGAAGCTGAAGGACCTGAGAGATGTAAGACGAAAAGGAAAAGACGGTGAGATAGATAGATAGATAGATAGATAGATAGATAGATAGATAGATAGATAGATAGATAGATAGATAGATAGATAGATAGATAGATAGATAGATAGATAGATAGATAGATAGATAGATAGATAGATAGATAGATAGATAGATAGATAGATAGATAGATAGATAGATAGATAGATAGATAGATAGATAGATAGATAGATAGATAGATAGATAGATAGATAGATAGATAGATAGATAGATAGATAGATAGATAGATAGATAGATAGATAGATAGATAGATAGATAGATAGATAGATAGATAGATAGATAGATAGATAGATAGATAGATAGATAGATAGATAGATAGATAGATAGATAGATAGATAGATAGATAGATAGATAGATAGATAGATAGATAGATAGATAGATAGATAGATAGATAGATAGATAGATAGATAGATAGATAGATAGATAGATAGATAGATAGATAGATAGATAGATAGATAGATAGATAGATAGATAGATAGATAGATAGATAGATAGATAGATAGATAGATAGATAGATAGATAGATAAATAGATAGATAGATAGATAAATAGATAGATAGATAGATAAATAGATAGATAGATAGATAAATAGATAGATAGATAGATAAATAGATAGATAGATAGATAAATAGATAGATAGATAGATAAATAGATAGATAGATAGATAAATAGATAGATAGATAGATAGACGTGTAGATGAAAGGAAACATATGTCAGTGAAACGTCGGGGGCATGCGATTTAGGCCAGCTTTGCTTTATAATCTTCTGCTGGCGACGTTGTGGCCGACATTAAGGGCTAGATGCAATAGGGCTTCCTTTTTAAGATCACAACCGAGCACATCAGCCAGTGTACCTTGTTTGATGTGAACGTCAATAAGACCTTCAACATTTGGTTGATCTGAGGTTGCATGAAATAGTGTCCCATCACAAAGAGGCAGCATTTGAAGGTTCGTGTCTATTCGTACCCCATTCAGCTTGACTGTAGATGCCCGTGTGACATTTGCAGAGTCTGTCATCCCGGGTCGGCCGTTGTTTATGAGTCTGGTCTACGAAGTCGCCTGATCTTCCAGGTTGGAAGTTGGAACATGTGCGGCCACTTGTATCTTAAGTGTAATGCACTGGAATTACGTGCCATACACTGCTGTCGTATGGTCAGACGTTTGAGCCGAAGGCTTCGCCTAAGGACCCTCATCATTCTCCTGGCTAGGTTTGGGAGCAATGACAGTATGCCAGCCCGAGTACGACCATGATTCCTGCAGTGCGGCAGTAAGGTATAAGTGTTGAACTCTGATGTTATGCTGACGATGATGATGTTGATGATAGCGTCATTGATGAAATACTTTCTTGACCAGGCCTCACTTTTACGCATTGGGCAAGGAACTGTTAGACTACTCTTGTGAGTACTTCTTCGGACGTCGAGTCACTGAAACATGTAGGAGGGGCAAACCTCGACTTATTTTAACCTGGTTGAACTCGGGTCAAGCTGGAGTGAACATTACTGGCGATATCAAAAATAAATAAATGTGTGACAACCAAAATAGCAATTTATAGACGTTATACACTACTCACAAGGTTGCTGAAAACTTCGTCGAAGGTTTTTCAGCAACCACGCGAGCAGTTTATTACGTCTATACAATGTATCGCGGTATCTCGAATATCGTGCCAAACGAAACATGAGGCGGCCTGGTGCAGCACATTCAGATGCTTAGAAACATCATAAACGAGAGAGAGACATCTGGGTTCCAGGGGAGTCTCCCGTCAAAACCAAATTGGTTTACAAATGAGTCTATTTCGCCACCAACCTTCTGTTCAGCTCATTGAAAATAGTTAGCATTTTCGAGTATTCGATCGTAGAAAATTTTGCTTCAGTAGCGTCTTTGTTCACAAGGAACAGACGCCAACATAAAAGATATTGAAATGACATCAACAAGATATTTACACAACGAAGATACGAAGGGGACAAGGGAGAAATGAGTGTTGGATTGCGCTAGACGTTCTGTTCAGTCCTATATACGCTTCTGCGAAAGTTTAGAAGGGACATATGTGTCAAAAGTTCTCAAATGAGCAAGCATTCTAACTGCAACTTCATGAATATACCTAAAGACGCAATCTGATTTCAGAGATTGTGAGCGAGCCCTAAAACTGCTGGTGCGGGGGAGGTCTCCGATGATCCTATTAGTACGCCAACGTTTCCGTTGCTTCGAAAAATCCGCAGAGGTTCTAACCCTACTTCTGGGACATTCAGTCAGCCGGTGTGCAAATTGTATCGGCGGACACTAAACGTACAACTGCACCCATCTTTTGCTGACGAATATTCTTCCACTTTGTCTCCACTCATTCATCCACCCATTCATTCATTCATTCATTCATTCATTCATTCATTCATTCATTCATTCATTCATTCATTCATTCATTCATTCATTCATTCATTCATTCATTCATTCATTCATTCATTTTTATTGATTGCTTTCCTGTAACAGCTGGATGATGTAGATCAGGAAGACATCAAGCAAGCGCGGACATTCTATTCAAGCGCCTTCTCAGAATTATCTCGAGAAATCGAGCCCATGATTACTCGCCTGGTGACCTTCGCAAACCTCATACCCGGTTTTAGCTTGGTAAGCTTGATTTGTTTTCTTTTTTTTCGTGTCTGCTAGCAAGCACTGTTCTCGGGTTGCTCACAGTTATGCCAATTTTTGGGCAGCTCTTGCCCTCACACAAATGTGACCGATTTTCTTTGCGTAAAAGTTCATTGAGTAGTTGTCTTCGAGTCCTCACGGAGTGTTTAGTAAGAGTTCGTTCGCGTACAAGTGAACCAAACAATAAGCGGTCAGTCACCATCGATTAGGAAGCGAACAATTAATTTTCCATGGAAATGATGATTACCCGAAGCAAACTCCTCGCTTCAGGAGTCCCCATATCAACGAATGACGTCAGGGTTTGAAGCTAAACACTCAACTGCGTCCCCACTGACTGTAAAACTCAGCAAAATAGTTTCGGTATCAAGTGAGACTGGAAAATATTTCTCGGTATAATGACTGGGAAGAAGAGCACATACCGATGAAGCGTCAACGAGTCATGTGACTACAGCAAAGGGTCAATCGATTGTCGTTCACGAACTCCACTCACATTGGTCCTTTTGTTAAGTCAGCTGATCCACACGCCCGCAAAAAGTGATGACTTATTTTGACCAGTGGGCTGATTCGCGTTCACGCAGTAAAACAAAATCAAAATCAGAACGCTCCGGAGAAATACTTTAAAACGTAGTTCTCGCAATAAGTAAATTAACTCCTCTATGTTCGCTTCCTGTTAATTTTGAGTTTACAATGGCGTGGACTTCCCCAAATCGTGCTGTGGCAAGCTATTGCACATTACGGAAACCTGTGAATTTCCGATTTGGTCGAAAAGTCTCCATAAACAGAACTCAGAATATGCTCTCAGCAATTCAGGTGAAACTCAAATTCCTCTCAGATTACTTTCAAATAGCCTGGTAGGTGACATATGATCAAGTCATTGCTTGCTTACCTCTCCGGCGGTTCCCCACCAACCCAACATATGCCATCTATCTGTTCACCACCGTTTATGTCTGTTGCCGCTGTAACTGAGTACCCCGTGTTTGGTGAAGTTAGTCACGTCTGGGTTGGTGAACGCATTTTCAGGACGATATTCGGGCCACTACCCAACTGTCCGCGTGCTGCCTGACCAAGGTCATTCCGCTCAACACGTGTTCCAGGAAGCTCTGCCTAGGACGTGTTTAAGGTGGTTCCATTCAGAATGTGCTCAGATATCTGAATTTAGTGCATTTCGCGTGAAGGAACGAGACATGGCACACACTTGGAGCTGTGACGTTGTGTGGTACGCGGCCAGTTACTAGGGTCAAACCGAAATTTCTCCAGAGCTGCGATGACTTCGATGCCGGGAATTTGACAAAATTCTACATCTATTTAGACTGTGTATTTCGGTGCCTCTTGCTGGCAACAACTTGTTTTCCAGGTCACCAGAGGCCTCAAGTTGGTAAAACTTCCGTTAATACTCGAATCAACTTAGTGCAACACGTGACAACCGGAAATTAAGGCTGAGTTATGCCTTTTTTCATCCACAAGTAGAGTTTCAAACTTATCATTGGTTACATTATCCTGGAACCATTTTCAGTTCGCGGTAATTACGAGTAAACTTATTCGCCAAACCTCTACAGTTTCACATTCACCACTCAGTCCAACCAGACTGATAACATGATCAGGGTGTCAACAGACTGTTTTAGTAAATCGATATCACAGTAATCGAGAAAAATCCACCTGCCGTGCCACCAGAAGGAAGCACGAGGGCTGGGATAATGCCAGGTTGCCCAAGCCTAGACAAGACAAGTCGACAGGCAGAGGTCGGGTTCGAACTACGGACCTTCCGGCCAGTGAATTCGCGCACCAACCACAGAGACACTGAGTACAGCCCTACATCTCTCCTCAACTATGTGAACAGCAAATCAGTCTACGTTTCATGTAATCGATGAGCAAACTAGATTTGAGCACAGTTGTTCAACTGGAGAGAGAGCGCGGGGGATTTCCGCAGCTCGACAATGCCAACAGAAATTGAAGACCTTCAGTAACAAAAAAATAACCCGGAGCCGCGTCGGTGCGGTAGTGCATATGGTTGAAAAACGCTAGTTTTTATCCGAAAGCATGAAAAAAACCGACGACAGTCAACCTCGCCCACAAATGGGTATTCAAATTTATCGATTCGTTCAGCTACTGAACAATCAAAAATAGTATATAATTAACGTGTTTTGTTTCGCCATAGTGATGACAGTCCTCGAATCTGTTCTTCAAAGGGCAAGCTGATTTTGTTCCAATCGCTCCCTGTGTGGTACATTTGAGACGCGTTTCACCAAGCTGTCACGAGGGCCAAGCTTCACATAGTTGAATACAGAGCCATCGAAACACAGATTATTCCTATCTTGCTGCATCGCCATCGTCGTTTGAAGCAAGTAGCCGTAGACCTATCAAGATCAGAAGCAAGCGTCAAAATCTTCGAACCTGGTCTGTGCAGTCTGTCATACTACCTCGGGTCCCACAGGACACAGTAAAGTAAAACACGTAACTTCCAGTTTCGCTAGTGATCGGATCGTTCTGGTCAGTTATTCACTGGAGCTGAGTACCCCCATAAATCGGAAATCGGAGCAAAGCCGTATGGCTAAAAACCATCCCGTTTGATTTGAACTCCATTGGTAAACTGGCGCCTGGCCGCGATCGCAGCTACAGTGGGGATGGGTAGCCGTTATTTGACGGCAAATATCCCAGCTTCACAAATTAGACGTAGGTTGTTGAGTTAGGTTGCTCACCGGTAAATACGATTTCCGAATTCCTCTGTCTCTTCCGCTTCCTGTACAACAGCTCGGAGTTGAGGATAAGATTCGTTTGCTGCATGGATGCTGTCTGGACCTTGTCACATTGCGCGCCACCCACTCCTTCAGTCTGTCTGCACAAGCCCAGGGTATTGTCAACGAAAATTCAAACGGTGAGCGTATCCCCTTCAACGGGAATGTGGCTGATGGACGTACAGATGGTGCTGTATCACATGTCCCGGTGATTATCAATGGGAACTATCCAAATCTGTCGATATCTGATGAGAAATTTGCTCATTTGATACGATCTGTGGCGCTCAAGTTTTCTCGCCTGGGTGTCAATCGAACCGAAGTCTCTTTGATGGCTGCCGTACTCCTGATGTCACCAGGTAAATTTCCCGCCCACAGTTTTACTCAACTAGAGTGTGGTTTGAAATCTTTTTTCTCCTGTCCGACAAACTAGGGCAATAAGTAAGGACGAGCACCAATGTTTCCGGGATTTCGTTGTCAGCTATATATCCAATGGTCAAAATAGGGGTAGATAATAGGATAAATAACTAATGAAATGAACAACTAAAATTGGTCACTAAGTTAGAAAACGTGGAAACGCGGGCGTTGGTTGTCGGTGCACCCCAAGACCGCACATTTGCAGTCGGAAACCTTCCCGAGGGAAGAACAAGGGTAGAAATACTACCTGGCTGCCCAAGCGGTCGTGATGCAGAGCTTGGGTTCGAACCACGGACCTTGAGGTCAGTAAATTCGCGCTTTAACCATTGAGCTATCCCGATGAACCCTGTCGAATGTGGGCCACAAGATGTCATAGCAGTCCTACTGTGACAATCCTCGGGTTAGTGAACCCCAACTTTCAAATCCTTTGTCCTTGAGAGTCTACCATGTCTAGCACAATTAAACCAGTAGGACACATTTGCAACTTTTAATCATGGCTTTCTATTCGACCAATAAGCCAGTATGAAATTTCATCACACCACACCCAGACAAACATAACAGTGCACCTACCAGGTAGCAAAACGGCAAAACCGCTGTCGTGTTTCTACACAGAAAAATCGAGCTCTCATTAAACATATTAATAAATAGATAAATCGCTCAGCTGTAGCACCCTTTCGGTGCCTAGCTGCCATGCCACCCGAAGAAAGCACGAGAGCTGGGATATTGCCAGGTTGCCCAAGCCTAGACCGAGGAAGTCGAGAGCCAGACGTTGGGTTCAAACCACGTACCTTCTGGACAGTAAATTCGCGCTCTAACCGATGAGCTATTTATGATTCTTTTTTGGAAGTAAGTCAGTTTCGGGGCTTTACAAACGAATGATCGCCAAAACACTGTGACTGTTCGCCGGTAGTCATGTGACTGTTTGAGTACAACTACAGACAGTTATACCGAGAATCATGTCTAATATCGAACCCACCTGCTTGACAGACTGGCTGAAGGGTGAGCGGTCCGGAATGTAGCAACCTAAAATCGTTATCATCATCATCATCATCATCATCATCATCATCATCATCATCATCATCATCATCATCATCATCATCATCACCATCATCCTCGTCATCAAAGACAGTGTTGACACTGATGCTTCACTGCCGTACCCTAAAACCGTTAACCGCTTCTTCAACTGCTAAGCACTGGGGCGCTTGCTCGAGCGATTCATTGACTTTCAATATAGACGAAACCACTTGTATCGCTGAGCGTTTAAGGATCCAGCTGCAAGGTTAGTTTGTAAACTGACAAGTAATTTCAGAGAGCCGATAAGGCATCTCACGGGATTTTGTCGCGATTCAATGTTGTCCCGTACCTTTGAAATATCTGATCGTATGCAGTATCCTCTCCGATACAGAATCCAAATCTAGCGTAGGAGATTCGTTAGTCGCACACACAACCAACACAATTTTCCACAAATTAGTAGTAATTCATTAACACAAACTCCAGGACTAAACACTGCCAGTCGTCCACTTCCCATCTTTATCGTAATAGCGTGAAGCATTCCTGTGACTGTGTATGAGGGAGAGACCTACAGCTCGCCTAAAAATCTCAAATGTAGCCTCGGTCTTTCAAAGTAAACCGCTTCTGTCGCCGCCTTCTGTTATAGTAGGTTAGGGGAAGGGGTTATGCGCAGAAAATATTATCAGTAAAATATTCCAATAATCTTGATACCCAATTGTAAAAAGATATTTTAGACCAACCCAAGTTGAAACCTGAAAGAGGCGGCACTAGGACACAGATGAAGTAACTCGTTCTCTGCATAATTTTAGGCCTTAGAAAGGTCTATCGAATGAGTGACCAAAAGAAGGCATTGTCAAGATGTGACTAAACGTGTTTTTTATAATTCCGTTGTATTATTTCGTAGAAATTTTCATTAAGAAGCTGGAAATTCGGCGCCGGGTGCTATTTAGCTGTGTCATTTCTTGGTTCTCAAGACCGGCAAAGTATTCTTTGGACTAGTACTTTGTGCTGCAAATTTTAAGGAACTGTTCTTCAAGAACGCATGCTACGGTCGATCGATCAAATATTTAGGGGCGCTTTTGTGCTACTGAAATTTGTTAGTAGTTCAAATGGAAATGCTTTTGTACTCCTGGGCCGATGCTCTTTTCTCACGTTCCACCCATCTCTCAGATCGTGCGAACTTGAAGGATATGGAAGCAGTGGAAAAGACTCAGAATGTTTTCATGGAGGCTTTCAACCGCTACGTTAATCACATTCGGCAGAACCCCAAGCCTACTGGGACACAGCAATGCTGGCCGCGAATTATCATGGCGTTAACCGAGCTACGCTCCATAACCATGTGTACCATGGAACTGTTTCTCCAAGACCACTCGGAATCCAAGTCCGCCGAACTCCCATGGTATTTCCGCGAATTGTTCAATGGCTGTGAAGGTCGGACGAAGGGTGAATAATCCAGGCACAAACATGCACCTGTAGATATCTGCTGCATACACGTAAACATTGAGTCTTTTTGTGTCCTCACTGGCTCATTCATGCCATCCAGGTTACTCCCAGTTTCCCATTCCGGGAGGTGTTTCCAAGTACTACCTGCGATAGTGACCTGTCCCTTTCAGTCACGTGGCTACTCACTATGTTTCTAAGTACAGTTTTTATGAAACTAACGTTTCTTGCTTACCACAGTGTGTGATACAACTAGTGTCGAACCACTCAGGAAACAATTTTCATTCCCGGATCTCTTCCTTGTGCTCAATGTCAAGAAACAAACCTCACGTGTTCCAAATAGAATCGTACATGAGTAACCCAGCTAAGACTATTTTTAGGGGATTCCTGCCTGTATTTTTGAACTGATACCCATTGCTTTTCCGTTCACTTGTGATTTAATGGCATCATTTTTTTTGTTTGTTCTCTGCAAATACTACATATAATATTAGTAATACCATCGGACTATAAATTATTACCGGGACAACACCGGACTGTCCCCGTCAATTTTGTGTCTGTCTTGAATTTCTCTTGTCATTCAATTAAATATTTCATCTACCTCCGACTTCTTGCCCGCGGAGATAATTAAACCAAAAGGACAATCATCGTTTGCCCATTGCATCATTCCGATACTTAGCTGCCACGCATTTCGAAGAAAGTACGAGGGCTGAGCTACTACCAGGCTGCCGTGGCTCAGAAGAAAATCCAGGAGGCTAGGGCCGGGTTCGAACCGCGTTCACGTTCCGGTCAGTGGGTTAACCATGAGTTATCCTGAGGGGATTTGAATTTTTTCAAATGAATTGAGATGTCGGGCGAATCCTGGGACAGATCAGAGTTCGGTACTTTGTGCTACATATAGCGAGAAAAATACACCGATTATTAGTTCCTAGGCATGGCCCTTGACGGACAATACATGCGTTTTTTTGTGATTTTTGCCTCCGCTGGTGTCAGTACATTGGCCTAGTGCCGGAAAAGGACTCGCTCTATTGTGAACACGTGAGCGCGGAAATACAACGGCCTCAGGCCATTTTATTGGAGGGAGACTGTCTGACCTTGATCCGACACTGACTCGCGCGGTCTGGCTTTGATACAAGGCTGTCATGCGCTACATATTGAGGGGACGTTGTCTGTCTGGTCAACATCTTGTGTGGTTCAGGGTCTCAGTAGTTTCCGGGCCTACGGTGGTTACTCTCGGAAATCTGACCTTCCTGCTAGGTAGTTTATTGAGCGTGTAGAAATATCACTTATCTAGCTAAGGTCCACTACATATTGAGGGGACGTTGTCTGTCTGGTCAACATCTTGTGGGGTTCAGGGTCTCAGTAGTTTCCGGGCCTACGGTGGTTACTCTCGGAAATCTGACCTTCCTGCTAGGTAGTTTATTGAGCGTGTAGAAATATCACTTATCTAGCTAAGGTCCACAAGTTCTTCCTCGGTGTTGGGCTATCATTTTCGTAGCCGACAGCAATGTAATAACAGTAAACACTGGCATAAAACCCTCTGTGAGTATGAGGAATGCGCGAGTGAAAAAAATGGAATTTAGGCGATCGAAAACTCCAGACTGAAAAGCACAGAGGACTGCTTTTCCACACTGGCACTCCTTCCTAAAGCCTGAGGCAAATTCCAAGGTTGGACAACATCAGAGATTTTGGAAGCTCTCTGGACCGCGCCAAATGGCTGGCGTGATTCTTGGACCAACCAGTAGTCCACTTATTCGTCTAATCATGTGACTCCTGATGAGTAGTCAAAGTTTTATCCGGTTATTCATCGATCCCTGCGGTGGGCAGGACTTGGACCGGTACACGTTTTGTTGGATAACAGAGACCCCTGTTAAGACCCAAAAGATGAACGTGGTGGACCATCTTCAGGCCTTCGCCCTCCAGATCACACGTCCGCAGCTGGTGAGCTCCACACCTCTGGCTTGGAGGATATAAGGCGCTCAGTGAGGCTGTATCCACACCAGTATCATCTGGAATACTTGATTTGAGAACCAATATTCATCAGTATTCACCACCGCCTCGCCCCAGTCAGTAATAACAACATCAACTTTGTGTACAACTGTGAAGGCTACGGGAACTTGCGCCCTCACAAAGTCGCTTTTCATAAAATGTTCCCACCAAATGGTCTTCACAAGCGGTTTCTACACACCTTTAATTTTAATCGTTTAGTTGTGGCACCCTTTCGGTGCCTAGCTGCCATGCCACCCGAGGGAAGCACGAGGGCTTTGATATCGCCAGATTGCCCAAACCCAGACAGTGGAAGTCAAGAGGCAGAGGTCATTTTCGAACCACGGACCTCCTGGTCAGTAAATTCGCGCTCTAACCACCGAGCCATCCCGCCCTCTTTATAAACTGTGATCAATAACGTACTCTTCCGCTAACTGTTCCGCCAGACTTCACCGATCTTTTCTGGTGGTGTGAAATCTTTGTGACTGGTCGGGCCACGTATCATGCCAGCGGTATCATGCTGCGGTTGACCCCCTGTCGCAAATTTCCAGCTTGCCATAAAGTGGCAACTTATTTCCTTTCGACCGCTTTCATTTCGAGGGCAAGTGCTAAATGAACTTTTAGGAGTTAAGGAGGAACCCAGAAACAATGATTTCGTTAGTTTGCATATGCACTCTTCGTAGAAAACGTGATATCTTGAGGATTTAACACCTGGTGGACTATTTACAGCGCGGCACAAATTAAAAACCCAGAAAATTTCTATTATTGTTCTGAGCTTTCAACCAGAAAGCTGCACTTTCTTACCAATATGCAGACGCGTGTGTTTGGTGCACGCATCACTGGTTGGAGAGCTATCAACGTCACCCACGCCGATCCTTAGAGAGTTACCGAAAATCGATCAAAAACCGTTGAGCTTGCGAGGGAAACTTCCACACAAATTATGGCACTGTTAAGCATACTCAGAAAAGTGAAGTTTCCCACAACTACCGACAGCTTGTCGAGATTTGTTTAAATCGATCATTCTGGCAGACATTTTTCATTTAAATTCTACGCATTCGCTGTCGTGGCTGTCAGGTTCCATGGTGTAATTCCATGTGAAATTCTTGTGTCATTTTTGCAAGAGCTGGGTCGCATTTTCAAAGACAAACTCTCATTTCAGTCACTTTGGTTTTCTACAGTTAACTAGAGGATTTCCTCTTCTGCGAACGTATACCAGATACTGGTGATTACATGAGATAACTCTAAGGAATTTTAGGTGCTTGTTGTTTTTTTTCCTTAGGAACTGCAGGTGTTTATGTCCTAAAGCTATTGTAACCATCGTGACTTGCCTATCCCCGAGATCTGAGTGTTCGCTTGATGCATTTTGGTTGTTCTGCAGCCCCTCCTGTATCCCGCTTTCAATGCGTCTAAATTCTGCCGGAGAATGTGATGTCCCTTGGGGTACAGCTTCAAAGACGTTGACAACTATCACACGGATTAATTGTAAGCTACTGATAATGTACAAGTAGATAGATGAATGGGGTCAACTTTTGATGTGATCCTGGCTACTCTTGGCTCTTGTTAATGTGAAATTCACACTGTCAGGACGCGCCCAGACATGAAAAAACGCATGCGCAGAGAATGACGCATTCCCAAGGTCACCAGCAGTATCACACGCTGGCGGAGCGCACCAAACACGGCTTAGCAACATACGACCAGCGGAGTGGGGCTGAGTTTGCTCACGACCGGAACACCGCCATTGGCTGTTCAGAACGAACAAGTGAACGACCATAATTGGCCATTTAGTCATCCTATATATTTGCGCACAACCTCTGTATGTTTTGCCCTGACAATACAGTCGTGTCCCCAGCTCTCTGTCTTCTTATTGCGTAGCCTGGCAGGCTCAGTGCAGGCGTAACCAATAGACGGCCCCAGCACGATACAACACACACCAAGGTTTAGTGACGGAACAGATTATCACAGTGACATGGTTGGAAGGGTTTCACTCGTTGGTGAACTTGTTCAAATGACATTGACTGAAAGGTGAGCTCATTGTTAAGGCCCTAACTTACTTGACCGGAATTTCCGTGGTTCTAACCCAAACTGTGCATCTGGACTGCTCCCGACTAGGCTTGTGCAGCCTGGCAATACCACAGACCTCGTGCTTCCTCCGGCGGCAGTTCAGCTACGCGAGAAAAGTGTGCTCCAGTTAAAGGACGATTCGGACCACTACTAGACTAGACTGAAGGTGACAACTTCCTTCGACGTTGTTTGGCTGCGAAAATCTACTACTGTCCATCGTTTCGCATCTTCGTTCGAAATTGATTTGTTCCTCAAAGCTGCGGACTTCAAAATTGTAATTTGTTTATAGAGCTGAGGGAGAGTGCGTATTATCCAGTTTCAGCTGGTCGTGAAACATTACGATGTCATATTTCACAGCGATGCTTGTAGTTCTAACTGAGGCAGTTAACTCCTATCAGAAATTATGTAGACTCATGAAGGTTCGTTTAGGTTCGGACTCCTCACGGCATCGTTCAGATGAGGCAACCTAGTGTGTACATCGTTGCAAACAAGTATCCGAAAACTAATCCTGTATTGATTGGGTTCATCTAGAATGATATTCACCAGCTGACCTTGTGACTGAGACGCCATTGGTATTTCAAGTTAAGTCAATAAACCAGCCTGCACTTTGCTTTCCGAAAATCGGGATCACTTAAATCCGACGCTGTCTCCAAACATTGTCGACGAATACGCCTCGGTGCAGGTAGAATGTATCAAATACTTCTGAGTCAATCTGTTCATGCATGAGCACGTATCTCTAAGCTTCCAGCGACTGACGTTTCTATGATTTCCGTTTTGGTAACCGAAACTCCCCCTCTCTGGCCACGATCCATAATAAAGTACTGCTCACAGGTGTCTTTTTTGTTAGGTGCGCACGTTGGCTGAGATGCACTGCACGTTTATGGAATCGCGGCACAGTCCAAATCTGCTGCCTTTTTACACATATTCGTAAGTATTCGTATCTTCTTACAAATGTGTTTAAACACTTACCTGAAAGGTTGTCCGCAAGGACGGAAGAAGAAAACCTCTTTCCTCGTCCTGTCTTGTTATATAGTGTTATCTGTGTGCGTTTTCTGACGCATAAACAGACGAAAAAATGACGTTGTTTGAAATGACTAGCGTGCAATCAGGTAGAATCAGTAAGTGACGCCATGGCAAACCTACGACTTTGCGGATTACGTTGAATAGTGGAAACAGAACTTCATTGAAGGAAAAATCGAGGTCAAACTGGTTTGTCCCCTGTCTAGATTCAGCTCAGAAAGTTGCTGAATCTACTCGGCAACCCTATCAGTAGTGTATTACGCCTAGACAATCTATTGCCGTATCTCGAATATAGTACGAACTGGGACGTGAGGCGGCCTGGTGTGGCAAACTCAGTTGAAGAAGGCCACATTATAAACGGGAGCTTCGGCGGTTTGGGAGGCTCAAGTAAAACACAAGGCTGACGAACACTCGGGGATTGTGCCCATCCGATGATCCGGAAGTTGAAGGGCGAAACCGGTCGCGGGCTGTCAGAGCGTTTTCGGCAACCTTATGAGTAGCGTTTTACGTCTAAATGACAACCTTTGGGTTTTATCCGATCCATTTGGAACGGTATAAACATGAACAGGAAGAGTGAACAAGAACCCAATATCTCATCAACTGGTCGATTATTGATTAGTTTGCACCGTTATTGTCTATGGTTTTGGTGGGATCTCTTGGGGCTTGCTTTCTGCTGACTTCCAGTCTCACTGCGAAACCGCTTACCTATGAGTATTCCTCATCCACTTTCGAAAACTTCACCTTGCATTCCAACGAAACGACATTGATTTTGATCTCAAGTTTTGGACCACCGGTAGTCGCCACTGAAAAGCACTACGAGTGCTGCGGAGCGACATAATCGAGTGTTCAAGCCCGACAGATCAATATTAGGCACCCATGTCATTAGGATATAGCACCGACTTTGTCTGTCTCCAGGGTCATACTACATCTCTTTGAGAAAAGACAGTCAAGATGTCGGTAAGGTCAGATTCCTGAAAATAACCCCCCAGAAACTCTGGAACTTACTGAAACCCTAAAAATCCACCATAATCTCAATAGGAAAGCCGGCAAGCATCCAGGCTAGTCAATCCCTCAATCGATTCAGCAAAAGTCGATGAGTGTTCAGACACACCACAGAAGCATGACCGACTATGAGCAGTGTTCAGGCATTCCATAGAAGCACGATCGATATTGATCGGTGTTCGCTAAACACCGATCAGATGGGAACGCCGATGTAACTTTTGCCGTTTTGCGGGGCCGTTGTAACTTTTGCACTCGCACGCATTTGCTTGTTGCACTCAAGCTGTTGTGTTTCTTATTGGTGAGTTCTTTTTCTGGCACCAGCAGTCAGATATAACAACAGACATGACCACAAGGCTCTGTAATAACCTCAAGTTTTAATTAGACAACCCAGCCTATAGTTCTTATCAAATGAAAATTGGTTCATATGCTTTAGCCCATCCAGGACGTTTAGCCGCAACCTGGATTCAATCCTTACAGGAATTTGTCTGACAGCAAAAACATGAGCGGCTGCGCTCTAAAAGTCGTTGTCACGAGAAAAGGAACATAGCTGCAGTTGCTCAGTCGTGGTTTTTTCAAGAAGGTCAGATTACTGAAGACAATGCCAAAATGTTCGAAACCTACTGGGACCCTCGAACTCCACCAAAATATCAATAGAGAAGCCGGCAAGCATCCAGACCAGTCAGGCAGTCAGTCGATTCGGCGACGGTCGGCGATATTGAATGTTAAACCATGCCACACAAGCACGGCAAACGAAGTTGGATGTTCATCCAAGGCCCAGCAGACAGGCTGGATCAACTGCGCCTTAAATACTGCGAGGTGCCTTGTAACTTCTGCACTCACTTGTTCGCAATGCAGCTGTCGTGTTCCTTGTTGGTGAATCTTTTTCCGGCGGAGGCAAATGTTAGCTACAACAGTTTTCCCTTTCGTTTCGTTTCTTTTTTACCTGTTCTTTCCTAGAACAATACGTGTACACATTGTTAAGACGAGGTCCTCAGTCAATCTGAGGAGTCCTATATGAGAATGGAATCCGAACCATCGAAATGTTTTCGTCGACGATCTTATTCCCTCAACCATCCAGGGCTACGTCAAAACCCACAAACAGGATGAAGGTAGAGAACTATGTTAACAGTTTCATTACAACCAATGTCCACGATGCAGTAAATCACGTGATGGTGATCCTATCCGGTATCGGTGAAACAATTCGCCAGCATTTTTGGGTGCTGACTAGTTCTAACAATGGATGTCGGATGTTTTCTTGAAGTTAACGGAGTACATTCAAAGTTTTCTGGGATATCATAAGATATATTGGAACTGCATATTCTGTCATGTTTTAAGATACGCCTATGATTGTTAACGAAGCATGTTGCAGCCTGGACGATAACCCCTCCTGGAACTGCGATCGATAAGGGTGTTCAAAACTTGCTACATGCAACTGCCTGAAACGTCAAGAAAAGGGCTTGTTTTCTGGTGTTGACTATCACGAAGAGACTGGATCTTACCGTGGTGTGGCCGTTTGTGTGCGTCGGTAAAACACTCAGCTAGACTTGGTGGTGTCCGTGCGACACGCCAGGTTGGTCAATGGTTAGAGGCCTGACAAACACAGTCTCCTGGTCACCGTCACGAAGAGACTGAACCTTACCGGTTTGCGCACCTCAGCGACCCATTGAGCTATACTGGGGAGTGTCCCTGCGACACTCACAGAGTCTCTCATACCAGGTTGGTCAATGGCTAGAGGTCTGACGAACACAGTCTCCTGGTCCTCCAGGTTGGGGGTTGGAACATGTGGCGAATTGTTCCGTAGAAACAGTAATGCATTTGCATTTCCCGCCAAACACCGCTGCCTTGCGGTTAGGCTTTTGAGCCAAAGGCTTTGGTTGAGGACCCTAATCGTCCTCCTGTCTAGGTGTGGGCGCCCTGACAGTATCCTAGCCCACGTACAACCATGAACTGCACACATACAAAAAAACTCATGCCACATCGGCCGTCGCGTGGTGCCATCAGCCGGGTCGCCTTACTTGCTGCATACAGCAGGGCGGGTAAGCGAAAACAGGCTACTGCTGACGCCTCCCTTCTTTCTCTTTCACATACTTTTTCTTCCCCCTCTCCCCGCCCCATTAATAACTCTCCTCTTGTAGGCCCAGCACTTAGGACTGATGACTCCGTTCGTCTTGCATCGGTTTTGCGTGCAGCATCTGCTCGTCACATGGCGCCGACATCTTCAGGTATCTCCAAATCACTCTTCAAGCCTCGACACCCAGTCTATCTGGCCGCCGTCAATGTCCGCACACTGAAGCAAGCAGGAAAACAAGCTGCTCTTGCTCTCACACTGGACTCGCTTGGCATTGATGTGTGCTGTGTCTCGGAAACAAGAATTCAAGATGCAAGCACAGTGATTTAGCTAACCGCCCCATCAGTCTCCACTCGCTTCCGACTGCGCACCTCTGGTGATCCAGAGGCTACTGTGGAGGAATTTGCAGGGGTCGGTATTGTCCTGAGTCACCGGGCGGAAGTACCCTTGTTTGACTAGATACCTGTTGATAGTCGCCTCTGCGCGGTTCGTCTGGCAACGTCTGTGAAGAAGTCTCACAAGCGACAAATCGAGAGATGTCTGTTTACGTCCCAAATGGCTGTAGCTCCGACGCCGTCAAAGACAGTTCTTATGGCGCCCTGAATGCCCTGCTGCGGCGAGCTAAAACCTCAGACATCGTGGTGGTTGCTGGAGATTTGAATGCACAAGTGGGCAGGCTTGGCGTATCTGAGACTGAATTAGGAGGTCGACATGGATTGGAATCGGTACGCACGGACAATGGTGAACGAATGCTTCAGGTTTGTGGTGACCGCAGGCTGTTTTTATGTAGTATTAACTTCCGAAATAACGGAAGTCGTCTGGCCACATAGTATCTTCCAATAGCGTGTCAGCCACAAACACAAACCGATCGCATTACTGTCAATTACTGATGGCGCGGAACAATAACTGCATGATATTTGTGGGGTACGACGTCGTCTGGAGTTGGTTCCATCCTCGCTTCTAGTCTTCCTGGATTTTCTAGGCGCGTTTGACTCGGTTTAACGGTCTGTTCTGCTTGACACGCTTCCCCACCAAGGAAGATTGCCGGGAAGTTCGTGAACCTAATAGTTCTTTGTATTCCCAGATTTCCGGAGGTGTGAGTGTATATGGAGAGCTCTCCAAAAGATTCGATACACAAAGCGCTACCGTCAGGGATGCTCGCTCTCTCCATCCCTATTAAATTTCGTGATCGGTGAGATAGTGAGACGAAAGCTGCAAGGTCTTCAAAACCCTGGTGCTCAAATAGCCTGTGAAGAAAACCTTGTCGATCTGGAGTATGCAGATGACATCGTTCTGACCTTCGAAGAGGAGGAGAAGGCGCAAGTGTTTTTGGATGAAGTGACCAAAGTCATCTCATCCCTTGGTATGCACTGTGCACCCAAAAAATGTTAGATAATTCTCTTAGACATGCAGTCGTTGGACACGCGACTTACAATCCAGGTAGAGACAATCGAAGTTGTGGAGCGTTGTACGCATCTTGGAACTTGTATTAGCTCAGATTTTAGTGTAACAGACGTGGTCAATGCACGAATATGCGAGGCTCGGGGCGCGTTTGCTAATTTGATGCACCTAGTATGTCAAAGCGGTATATTGCTGAAGCTTGAGGGACGTGTGTATCAGGCTACAGTGCGGACTGTTTCGTTGTGCGACTGTGAGCAGCGGAACTGAGATGTCTTGAGATCTTTCGGCAACCGCTGTTTCAGAACCATAACTCGTGTAGGTTGGTGTCAGCGAATCCATAACGATGGAATTAGAAATCGAGTGTTCGTTTATACAACGGGCACTTCAAACAAAGAATATGTCAAACACCAGAAGCTACATTGATTAGTCTATGTATTGCGTATACCGAACCATTCTTTACGAAAGAAAGCGCTGTTTTACGTATCCAGTTCCGAGTGGCAGAAGCGGAGATGCGACCGACAGAGGGGGATGATAGAGATTACGAAAAGTCTGGTGCTGTCGGTGCTAACCACCTTCCAGGACAGGAACTGCGAGATCCCCACTGCGCTTGGTTGGAGAGGCTGCAAGATATGACTGCAAATCGATGACAGTGTCGTTCTTGTTGTCAGTTTCTATCCAGATTGCCTGAGTGAATGTCTGGAGGTGTAGGTCCCCGGAATGACTGTGACACTGTAGCACTAATTCCCTTCTTCGCCCACCCTTAATCGTTTCTTCACAATAAGTTTTCAAACAAATTATGGTTGTACGGCATCAAGGAATCAATACTGAATATTGTTTTTTTTTGTTGTTAATGATTACGGTGAGGATGATGATGATGATGTCACATAAACAGCTGACTGTTTGGTGACGCCTCTTAACTACTCATGCAGATCACCGACCAGATCCAAAGTGCTATCTTGATCGGTTGACTCCGGTGTGTTGTCGTAACCGAGGCATAAGAGGACTGAGGCTTCGGTTTGCACAAACAAGCCCGTGGGGAGGGTCAAATCGATAACTTCTTATCTAATGATGCGTGCATCAAACGCAGACGTATAGGTGCAGCCGTGCGAAAATGTAGCGCTCGGGATGGAGAACCGGCAGAATGGGGGGGGATTCTCACCACTTGTCAATCTGTCAGTTGTTAACTTCTTGGAGTGAGGCGTCACTATACTCAGGGTTAGAGAGTTAGAGGTTGATCGGGGGGGGGGTAAGTTACGGGCACACTGCAAATGTGCCAACCATCAGGATTGTATTTTTTGCTGGCGACAGCGAACCAGACGTATTAAAATACGATTTCCATAATCAACTTACGATCCAGCAGACTGACCACCCGCGTTTGCCCAAATAAAGTCGGCTGAAGTTACACGCTGCCAACTGTGGTTAGCAGTGGCTGGCATCTGATACTGCCTAGTGCAACAGTGACTATTTCTCAAAACGAGACGGACTGGCGGTTACTGGGCATAATATGATGTAAGCCAAGCTATTCTGACCTTGGCACTCCGTCTTGTGTTATATCGGACTGCTGTCCCCGCACCAGTGCCCTAGTGCCGTAGAAAAACTCACCGACAAAGAACATAACAGCTTTATTGCAAATAAGCGAGTGCGTGCGAGTGCAAAAGTTGCGACGGCCTCGCGTTATTCAACTGACACTTTGTGACATTGATCCAGACCATCTGATCGGTGTTTAGCGAACACCGATCAATATCGATCGTGCTTCTATGAAATGCCTGAAAACTGATCATAGTCGGTCGTGCTTCTATGGCGTGCCTGAACACTCATCGCTTTTGCTGAATTGATTGACTGATTGGCTGACCTGGATGCTTGCCGGATTCCCTATTGAGATTATGGTGGATTTTTAGGTCCTCAGTAAGTTCCGGAGTTTCTGGGGGTTATTTTCAGGAATCTGACCTTACCGACATCTTGACTGTCTTTTCTCAAAGAGATGTATATGACCCTGGGGACAGACAAGTCGGTGCTATATCCTAATGACATGGGTGCCTAATATTGATCTGTCGGGCTTGAACACTCGTTATGTCATCCGCAGCACTCGTAGTGCTTTCAGTGGCGACTACCGGTGGTCCAAAACTTGAGATCAAAATCAATGTCGTTTCGTTGGAATGCAAGGTGAAGTTTTCGAAAGTGGATAGGAATACTCATAGGTAAGCGGTTTCGCAGTGAGACTGGAAGTCAGCAGAAAGCAAGCCCCAGAGATCCCACCAAAACCATAGACAATAACGGTGCAAACTAATCAATAATCGACCAGTTGATGAGATATTGGTTCTTGTTCACTCTTCCTGTTCATGTTTATACCGTTCCAAATGGATCGGATGTGTAGTGGTTTGCTACCCAATAAGTTACTTCACCAGGAGTGTGTGGCAAAGAAATAAAAATAATAACGCTAGGTTGGGTATACAATAATAAAGAGGTCAGATGGAACAGACTCACTAATAATTGTTCTCTTTAAAATAGTTCGTCGTTGGCCCAGGTCAGTGAATAAACAATAATCCAATTATGGTGTTCCAGGGGTCTTCTTCTGAACAGTTCCCACATATAATAGATTCCGAAGATGGTCTGAAATGTTTTGATACCAGAGTTAGCACATGAGACTCGCAAATGACCGCTGCAAGCGCGAGCGAAATCAGAAGAGAAGAGTCGAAGCACGTGACCACGTTTGTATTGCGTAAATTGTACAAGTGCGCGTTTTCGTAGTTTTTCGTATTCAAACAAAAAACGATTATGCAATTGATGAAATACGTAGTGTTATAATGAAAGCAAAATAAAGGTACAAAACGCCACACTACTCCCCACTAGAGCGTTGACCGTGAAAGGGAAAACGCTCGAATAATTAAGGTAATGAATCAAAAAGTTGCTCACTTCAAGTTTCATAATCAGCTAAGTGCTGAGGGAAACGGACGCGTCGTCCGGAACGACTGGTGGAAGGAGTGAGGTTGGCGGCAGGGGTATCTTGGGTAGGTGCGGGTGTTGCTGGGTTAGCAGGATTGCTGGATGTGGTCGTGGGTGCTTCGATGAAGGCAGGCTTCAGGCGATCAATGGAGACAGTGTCGTGCTTTCCGCTTCTCTCTAAAACAAAGTATTTGGAGTGACGTTCGATAACCTTGAAGGGGCCATCATAACAGGGTTGGAGGGTTTCCTCGTTGCGTCATGTCGGACAAATACAAATGGTGTAGAAGAGAGATCGGTTGAGATGTGTTCTTTTCGCGTTGATCGTCTGGTCGGTGTCGCACGAAGTTCGGACATATGCTGTTTCAGACGGGTGACGAATGTGACGGGCGATTCGGGCTGTGCGCCAGAAGTGGAAACCAGTTCACCGGGTAAACGTAAAGTTGTACCGTATACTAGTTCGGCTGGTGAACAGTGAAGATCCTCCTTGATAGTGGAGCGAATAGCAAGCAAAATGAGGGTAAAGAAGAGAACCATGAAGAGGGGTTCATGTGGGCAGTCAATGCAGCTTTGAGGTATCGATGGAAACGCTCAACCAGACCGTTGGAGCAGGGGTGATACGCGGTAGTCGAAATGTGGTGGAAACCGAATAGTGTGGAAAACTCACGGAAGAGATTACACTGAAACTGTGAACCGCGATCGGTGGTAACGGTGGAAGGTATGCCAAAGTTACTCACCCAATGCTGCAAAAATGAAAAGGCGACCGTTTCAGCTGAAGTATCCGAAATGGGTACAGCTACTGGCCAACGGGTAAAACGATCGATCATGGTAAGGATATGAGTGAAACCGTTTGATGGGGAAAGTGGACCAACAATGTCGAGATGAACATGTGTGAATCGAGCATCAGGAACTGCAAATGAACCGATAGGTGAGTTCGTATGCCGAGTTACTTTGCTGCGTTGACAGGCGATGCACTGTTTGGCCCAGGATGTCAGATCCTTATTCATGAAGGGCCATACAAAGCGTGCACTAATCAACTTCCTGGTTGCTCTGATTCCTGGATGAGAAAATCCATGGAAGTGGTCGAAAACAACTCGTCGAAAGGCTTCGGGGACGATTGGGCGAGCTGAGCCGGTAGACATATCACAAAAAATGGATCCAGATTGGAGAGGCAAGGGAATTGAAGAGACTTGAAATGAAGGGAAGGATAGAATGGGCAAAAAATTAGGATCACTATGTTGAAGGTTCGCCAGCTTGGCTAGGTCCAATTGCTTGGAAGGGTGAAGAGCGTTGATGTCGGGACGGGATAGTGCGTCTGCGACGACATTGTCCGAACCTGGAGTGTACCGAATGTCGGTAGTGAACTGTGAAATGTAGTCAAGATGGCGTATCTCGCGTGGTGAATATCGATCAGGTTTGGCGTTAAAGGCATACGTAAGTGGCTTATGGTCGGTTTGAATGGTAAACGATCTACCTTCTAACAAGTGCCGGAAATGGCGAATAGCAAGGTAAATTGCGAGTAATTCACGACCAAAAGTACTGTAACGCGTTTGTGCAGCCTGCATCTTCTGCGAGAAAAAGGCTAGTGGTTGAGATGCGTTGTTAACAACTTGATGAAGTACGGCGCCGACGGCAGCGTTCGAAGCATCAGTTGTCAAAATCAGCTTTGTGCTTTCGTGAGTATCGAGGAAAGATAACTTTGTGGCGTGAGCAATGGCTTGCTTGGCTCTTTCGAAAGCGGCAATGGCGGCGGGGGCAAAGTAACAGATTTTTCTTTGGAACCAAGTAAATCGGTCAGTGGCTGCAAAATATCTGCACAATGAGGGATGAACCGCCGATAGTAGTTGATGATACCAATGAAACGACGAAGTTGAGTGAGAGTGGTGGGTATGGGAAAAGACTCTAGGGCCAAAATGCGATCGGGCAATGGTGAAATACCTGTTGAGTCAATGTGGTGGCCAAGAAAATCTAGGTTAGTAGCACCGAATAAGCATTTGTCAATGTTTAAACGTATGTTGTAAGTGGAAAGACGTTCAAACACTGCCCTGAGATGAGCTGCATGCTCCGTTGGGGAGGTGCTAGCAATTAAAACATCGTCCAGATAAGCGTACACAAAAGGTAAACCACGTAAAACTTCGTCCATGAAACGTTGAAACGTTTGAGCTGCATTTCGAAGACCAAAGGGCATACGCGTGAATTCGAAAAGGCCAAACGGTGTTGTGATGGCTGTTTTAGGGATGTCATCCGGGCTACGGGTATGTGGTAGTATGCACGTACGAGATCGAGTTTGGAGAAAATGTTTGTGTGGCATAAGGTGCTTGCGAAATCGTGAATATGTGGGATGGGATACCTGTCTGGGATAGTAGCGTTATTGAGAGAACGGTAATCTCCACAAGGTCTCCAATCACCTTTAGATTTCTTGGGTACCATATGTAGGGGTGACGACCAATGACTCGATGAAGTGCGGATGATGCCGAGTTCGAGCATGTGTTCGAACTCGTGTTTTGCGATTGGTAGCTTATCCGGATGAAGTCGGCGGGGGTTGGTATGGACAGGTGGACCTTTCGTCTGGATGTGGTGAACGACGGAATGAGTGACCGGTTGGGTGTACTGACATGGATGAGTAAGGGTTGGAAAATCCCTAAGTATGTCAGCAAAATGTGAATCAGGTAAGATAACTCGGATACCTGTGGATGAAGCTGGGGCACTAATTCCGTTGACTGAGAGGGAAGTTAGCATGTCCAAGAGGCGTTTGTTTCGAACATCGACGGACAAGTTGTAGTGGGTCAGGAAGTCTGCACCAATGATGGGTGTTTGGACGTCGGCCAAAAGGAAGATCCACTTGAACGCACGTCGCAATCCGAGGTCAAGGGTGAGGAACGTTCGCCGTATGTAGCGATGCGGGTACCGTTAGCAGCTTAACGAATAAGAGGCAGAATCGTGAAGTGGAGTCTTATGTGGTAGCACGCTAACTTCAGCTCCCGTATCCACGAGGAAACGTAGACCACTTGAACGATCGGTGATGTGGAATAGGCGACTAGTGCGAGGAGGGCCACAGACAGTCGTCGCCGTTACTGACTGGCCGGGGTGTTTAAAGGGTGTTGGAACGCGGCTTGAAGGAACAAGGCGGTTGGCATTTCGACTGACTGCCTGACTGGTCTGGATGCTTGCCGGCTTCTCTATTGATATTTTGGTGGAGTTCGAGGGTTCCAGTAGGTTTCGAACATTTTGGCATTGTCTTCAGTAATCTGACCTTCTTGAAAAAACCACGACTGAGCAACTGCAGCTATGTTCCTTTTCTCGTGACAACGACTTTTAGAGCGCAGCCGCTCATGTTTTTGCTGTCAGACAAATTCCTGTAAGGATTGAATCCAGGTTGCGGCTAAACGTCCTGGATGGGCTAAAGCATATGAACCAATTTTCATTTGATAAGAACTATAGGCTGGGTTGTCTAATTAAAACTTGAGGTTATTACAGAGCCTTGTGGTCATGTCTGTTGTTATATCTGACTGCTGGTGCCAGAAAAAGAACTCACCAATAAGAAACACAACAGCTTGAGTGCAACAAGCAAATGCGTGCGAGTGCAAAAGTTGCGACGGCCTCGCGTTATTCAACTGACACTTTGTGACATTGATCCAGACCATCTGATCGGTGTTTAGCGAACACCGATCAATATCGATCGTGCTTCTATGGAATGCCTGAACACTGCTCATAGTCGGTCATGCTTCTGTGGTGTGTCTGAACACTCATCGACTTTTGCTGAATCGATTGAGGGATTGACTAGCCTGGATGCTTGCCGGCTTTCCTATTGAGATTATGGTGGATTTTTAGGGTTTCAGTAAGTTCCAGAGTTTCTGGGGGGTTATTTTCAGGAATCTGACCTTACCGACATCTTGACTGTCTTTTCTCAAAGAGATGTAGTATGACCCTGGAGACAGACAAAGTCGGTGCTATATCCTAATGACATGGGTGCCTAATATTGATCTGTCGGGCTTGAACACTCGATTATGTCGCTCCGCAGCACTCGTAGTGCTTTTCAGTGGCGACTACCGGTGGTCCAAAACTTGAGATCAAAATCAATGTCGTTTCGTTGGAATGCAAGGTGAAGTTTTCGAAAGTGGATGAGGAATACTCATAGGTAAGCGGTTTCGCAGTGAGACTGGAAGTCAGCAGAAAGCAAGCCCCAAGAGATCCCACCAAAACCATAGACAATAACGGTGCAAACTAATCAATAATCGACCAGTTGATGAGATATTGGGTTCTTGTTCACTCTTCCTGTTCATGTTTATACCGTTCCAAATGGATCGGATAAAACCCAAAGGTTGTCATTTAGACGTAAAACGCTACTCATAAGGTTGCCGAAAACGCTCTGACAGCCCGCGACCGGTTTCGCCCTTCAACTTCCGGATCATCGGATGGGCACAATCCCCGAGTGTTCGTCAGCCTTGTGTTTTACTTGAGCCTCCCAAACCGCCGAAGCTCCCGTTTATAATGTGGCCTTCTTCAACTGAGTTTGCCACACCAGGCCGCCTCACGTCCCAGTTCGTACTATATTCGAGATACGGCAATAGATTGTCTAGGCGTAATACACTACTGATAGGGTTGCCGAGTAGATTCAGCAACTTTCTGAGCTGAATCTAGACAGGGGACAAACCAGTTTGACCTCGATTTTTCCTTCAATGAAGTTCTGTTTCCACTATTCAACGTAATCCGCAAAGTCGTAGGTTTGCCATGGCGTCACTTACTGATTCTACCTGATTGCACGCTAGTCATTTCAAACAACGTCATTTTTTCGTCTGTTTATGCGTCAGAAAACGCACACAGATAACACTATATAACAAGACAGGACGAGGAAAGAGGTTTTCTTCTTCCGTCCTTGCGGACAACCTTTCAGGTAAGTGTTTAAACACATTTGTAAGAAGATACGAATACTTACGAATATGTGTAAAAAGGCAGCAGATTTGGACTGTGCCGCGATTCCATAAACGTGCAGTGCATCTCAGCCAACGTGCGCACCTAACAAAAAAGACACCTGTGAGCAGTACTTTATTATGGATCGTGGCCAGAGAGGGGGAGTTTCGGTTACCAAAACGGAAATCATAGAAACGTCAGTCGCTGGAAGCTTAGAGATACGTGCTCATGCATGAACAGATTGACTCAGAAGTATTTGATACATTCTACCTGCACCGAGGCGTATTCGTCGACAATGTTTGGAGACAGCGTCGGATTTAAGTGATCCCGATTTTCGGAAAGCAAAGTGCAGGCTGGTTTATTGACTTAACTTGAAATACCAATGGCGTCTCAGTCACAAGGTCAGCTGGTGAATATCATTCTAGATGAACCCAATCAATACAGGATTAGTTTTCGGATACTTGTTTGCAACGATGTACACACTAGGTTGCCTCATCTGAACGATGCCGTGAGGAGTCCGAACCTAAACGAACCTTCATGAGTCTACATAATTTCTGATAGGAGTTAACTGCCTCAGTTAGAACTAAGAGCATTCACTAGGGGTTCGCAGGGTTCGCATGTTGAAAGGATTTTTACCATTTGACAGATAAACTTCTGAATTGACTGTGGATGGTTGCAGAATTTGTGGAAGTTGCGTTCATGTCACTCTCGTTTTCATAGCCATCCTTCTGTTCTGGTGTAACTTTTCCGATGAGTCTACGCCAAAGAGGGGAGCAGTGGACCCGAGGTCCGCCCTTCTCAAAGTTTATCGTTCGAGCTACGGGTCTTAGTGTGGAAAGTAGAGAGACGTTCATTCGCTATAAAACATCCAAAACAACACCGAATATCAGTACTCACAGATTCGTTCCTTAGCAGACGAGTGAAACACATTATGACACAGCCTAAATCAGTTGAAATAACCAGACACAACCTTCCATTCTCGTTTGGTGCCGAATGCATTGCCGAGCTAAGCGATTCATTTGTAATGACTGGCCTATCACTAATGACCTGTTGTTCTTGACGCAGTAGCTTGGTAGATTTGATAGGCGAGACTATTCGATCCACTTACTCAGGTCCTACGATTTCTTGTTCACTTCTTTCTTTCATGATATCGTCAAGATTCCCATGTTCCCCTCGTCGTTGCGCACCCCGGTTGCACACACTTTGGGCAGTGGAGGTCAGCTGATGCTCCGGGTGAATTCACTACGCACGCACGCACACTTACTTGAGGATTCGTTCTTGCAAGTGGAATGTGTCCACAAGCTACTCTGATAATTGAGAGATGGGAGAGCCTGAAAAGTCGTCCTCAAGACGCTTTAATGCTGGGATACTCACCTGAAACCCAGATGAATCACCCCTTCATGATATTCTTCAAGTGAATGTGCTACACACAACCGCCTCGTGTCAGTTGCTACGATATTCGAGATTTCGCCGTATATTTTCATAAAGGAAACTACTCACAAGGTTGCTGAAAACTTTTCGACAGCCCACGACCGGTTTCACCCTTCCATTTCGGGCTCACCAGGTCGGCGTAGTCCCCGAGTTTCCGTCAACCGTACGTTCTACTTGAACCCAAATTGGACTGATTGCGACAAATACACTGGTGAGCCCGAATAGGAAGTGCGAAACCGTTCATGGGCTGTCGAACAGTTTTCAGCAACCTTATGAGTAGTTGCATTCGACGCACTTTCAGATTAATCCCCAGGCGTCCTCAAAACAATCCAGCAGCTGCCACATATGACTTCGATAAAATTTAAAGTGCAAAAGTTATGGAAATCTGGCTCGTTTGCTATCTTTGCCTCAAGGACTAATGAATGGACTTCCACTAAGGAAAGGTCCTGTCACATGAGAGGTAACAAAATCCAATCGGTGGTTTTGTCGGCCATGATGGCTGTTTGCTCTGACTCCACATGTGGCAAAACTATCTCAAGAATCCTGTTCGATTCTTTTCCGAAATGATCCAACGAACTCTGATTTACGCTTAACCTTGATTGCTTGGCTGGAGGCACTTAACCAAACCTTTGACGATCATCTGCATACCGATTTGGTTTCCACAGAGGAAACTCACCTGAAATCCACGTGAGTCTCTCGTTTGTGATGTTCTTCTTCAACTGAATGTGCTGCTCAAGACCGCCTCATGTTTCAGTTGATATGATATTCGAGACTTCGCAATACATTGCACAGACATATAATGCAATACTCAGGTGAGCTCTCCGAGAAAACCAAATTGGTATACAGGTGAGTGCATTAGTCGAATTTCGTGCAATGTGGCTTCAAAAAGAACATAAGATTGACGGAACCTTGGGAACTGAGCCTACCTGATGAACTGGATGTTGAACGGAGAAGGCGCTCGTTGGCTGTCGAACAGTTTTCAGCAAGCTTACGGGTAGTATATTACATCCAGACGATGTTAGATTCTCTTATGGGCAGCCGGAGAAACACATCTTCCTTGCCCTCTCAACTAACTGCTTTCCGCTTCTGTTGTGGAAGTGACTGAAGCTGAAAAATTGAAATATTGACCAATCGACGCTTGTCTTTTCCGTAGATGTCGCGTTGTACTTTCCCACTGGCCTTCTTTAAGATGCCACCATCGGTATTTATGCATTTGCAGTGAGGGACCTTGTGAGAAGCGGTTCCAACTAGCACGGTTCTATGTTGTTCAAGTGTTGAGGGGGGGGGCGCGTCGTTTTTAAAGTTTCCTGTTTTTGGTCTAATATGTGACTGGTCTAAGAGGGTCACCTAATTCCATTATTTTATGAAAACCTTGTGTGGAGAGCTTGGTTTGTTTGTTCAAACAAATTTATCACCACAGGACGTTCCCCTCCCCCCCGACGTATTCGGTCAAATTAGGCCACAATTTGCGTGGTTCGACCCTTTTTTCCCATGGTTTCAGTAAAGAGTTCAAATTTAATTTTTAAAAGTATATATCTTCATGAAATAAGACTGGTAACGACTCTGGTTGCATGTTATGTGTGAAAGTCGACGCAGGTTATTTTCGACTGTTTCTTAGTCTAAAGTAGACAGGGTCATTGTGATTATAATTTATTCATTCATTCATTCATTCGTTCTGCCTGTCTTTCTTTGTGTCTCGACGTTGGGCTCGAATCTTTGCGACCGACGTTTGGCTGTATTGATTTTCGTATTCAATTTATGCTCCATCAAACCGGATCTTGTAAAGCCTACAGACCAAAACCTACAGACCAAAGCCTACGGACCCAAATTAATGTTAATCGAGACTCTGGATAAGTGTTTCGTAGAACACCTAATCTGTGTATACGATTAATATTAGCATAAATAGAAACAACCGAAACTTTTTTGTCGGATCATGCGAATGACCTTGAGAAAATGACCTTGAATGGTCCCTGTAACATCAGACCATACTTGCGAAACCATTAAAATGCTTCACTATAAAAGCAGTTTGAGAATACGGTCTTGAAGGGTTTCACGAGAAGTATGCAAATTTTCAATTTGTTGGTGTGTAGCCTGGTTCTTTACACACCGTTCCTTGCAAGTGCCACAAAATTTAAAGACTGTGGTGAGTTACAGTCTCACGTCCAATTGAATACTCATTATACCCTTGTTATACGGTTCTGTATGATATGGTAACTGTTGTTTTCATGTGAACTACCCCATTCATGCTTTGTCAAGAATCCTATTTGCCTCCTACGTATGTTTCACTTCTTACACACACTTCACAATAGATTCATCAGGTGAACACAGTTGGTAAAAGTTTGAACGGGAAAAGCATCGGTGAAGCTCAATTCAATTTCTTTCATATTGCTGACGTTGCTACAAGTCTTCTAAAAGCTACGCTACCAAACGAGGAGATATTTTGGCTGCGCGTACCCCGAGCTCCGAGTTTATCTGGTGAAAACTCTAATAAAGACGAAGCGGTTTCTTCTTGTGGCTGAGTTTTTAAGGACCCAATCACAGTTTTACCGTAGCGGCTAACACTATTTGAGGTCTGAAAGAACCTGTCCGAAGAACATGAAAATCTGACCTTATTTAGACTCATCCGTCACGGTGCAAGTTGATGCATCTTCACAAGTCTCCTCTTTGAAAGGGGTCTAGCAGCTGATTGCGTTACAGAGAGTACCTCAGGTGTTTCTGGAGGCCAAACGCAAGATTTTGCGTACCCCTCCTTCCACCTGTAGGCGTGACAGTTTACTTGTTTGCCTAGGACCCCTTAGTCCAGAAGGGATACCTCGTTGGAGGACCAGGAGGTCACTATGTTGGTCCATCATTGATGTGCCTAGCCAGTGGGGAAAACAGGATTACTTTGAAGCTACATGGATGTGAGCCGTGGAAAAAGTTCACAGTCTCGGGCTCATAATGCCTCCTTCCAAAGAACAGACTCCTCTGGGGATGATCCACCTACCTGAGGAATCCGCAGTATCCTTCTACATCAGCAGTGAACTGGTAGGGAATTCCCCGAAAAGCGATCATTACCCTAGGGATTAGTAAACAGTCCTTTTACCTGTAGTGTCCTCCCTCTAACAGGGCATCGCTTCATCAGCGAATGACCCAGTTCCTGACTGTATCAGCTGTGCGATTAGAGGCGATTCCAGATTCTGTTACTACGTTTTCGTGCAAAGCAACCTTCAACCGTAGGCGCTGTGCTCACTCCATCATCAGTGTTTGATCATCGGTGTTTCCGATGAATTGGTCAGGTCCAAGGGGAACATCGGATTAGCAATGCTGAGGTACGCCGGATGGTCTTAGGAAGAAGGAACTCTCCCGCGATAGATGAATTACTCACGATTCATAGGTGACGCTGGTTAGGACATGTATTCCGCATGCCAGAAAACCGCCTGTCTCACAGAGCTCTTTTTGCCCAGCACAGTGCTGAATGGAGACGACCGAGATGTGGACAGTGTATGACCTGGCAACGAAGCACGAAAACACTAACCAATAAAAATTAGTCGGGTCGGATACTGCCACCTCTCTGGATGGGGACCCCGGGGCTCAAATCACCAGTGGTTAATGACATTGGCAGAAATGGCCCGATCGCGCAGTCAATGGCGCTCCTGCATCAAAAGCTATCGCCTTCAGCGCGTAGCTCCCCAATTTCCGAACATGCCTTCGCCTCCAAAGCTTGATTGTATGTCCCACACTCCCGGTGATCGAAACTGTAGCAGCTGGAACCGATGTGCATATCGTACACAGTTTATAGCCGAAAAACTGAACTGAATTGAATTTGCTCTTCTGACCGACGTGGCAGGGTTGCCTTCTACCCGTAATTGCATCTCTTCTTTCTGTGTAAATAGGTTCTAAAAATGTTACCGTGTGGTCAGTAAAGCTTACTCCTTGTAATGGACACCCCTGCAGTCTCATCAAAGGAAAGGATGCTTCCATCGACATTGATTTTATGGCAGGTGAGTAGTGATTCTATAAAAAAGTGAATTTTTCAAAACGTCATCATGAATTTCATCAGTAACCATATCGTACAAAACTTCACTGTCCTTCAGACTGCTACGTATCACGAATGAGCGTAACGCACCAATCAGATGAGCGAACATCCGTTCGAATGTGTTTGGTCACATGACGCATGCAAGCAAAGCAAGTTCCGAAGTTCCCAGCATCGGAACAAGTGACAAATAGCCCGGCCAGTTTTGAGCAGACTTCGGTCAGTACCGTTGCTAAGGTTGGAATGACCAGCAGTTTTCTAATCCATTCAGTTAATATCAAAGAACAGGGAAATAGTTAAGAACTGTTATTTCACTAAAAGCTTGACCTCGACAGTTTGACCTTGACAGTTATTGCTTATCCGTAAGTAGTCAAGAGAACTTTCGAGAACAATCATAATGGTAAAGACAGATCTATCGAATTGGATGGCAGGCGTGATAGGACAGCAGTCAACCTGTGAAGAAACCTGAAGTGGGGAAAAATAGTCACGCATGATGGCTACCTGTAACTGAAATGTGAGTTGAATGACGCTTCGATAGTGCAGCGTTCTTCCCCAATACCTAGCAGTCAGTGCAGATGCAATGAGCAATCGATATCCTGCTAATCAATAGAGTCAGGTGTTTTTTTATCTTCCCTCTCTCTCACACACTTTCTTGCACCATTTTTATACAAGAAAATACTTTGAAATTTTACTCCATTCCGCATGAGTTATCCATTCATTGGAACGAGCATGTCGTCAACCTCCAATTGAGCTTTCATATCTACGGAACTATATGTTCAATTTTCGACTTTAACGCCATTCCAAAAGTGACCTGATTATAGTTTTACTGTTCTTGTTTTCCAAATACGCCTTCCGTTCAAACAGAACAGGGTATAGAACCGGGGAATCCAAGTGTTCAGGGCAAGATTGGTGAAGTGTATATGCCGTTACCACTGCCGGTGGGAGACATGTGTCAGAATCTGGCTCCATCTTGTCCCATTCAAGCCGGGAAAAACTACACCTACAGATACATGATCGAAGTCAGTGATACCTATCCATCGGTAAGTTGTAACAAACCTTCCTACCAGAATGACCACATTGTTTGAGCACTAAACTCGGGCAGCTTCTATCCTCATCCACGGCAGATTTGTCCTCGTTGCCCAACAAGAAATCTTGCTCACTTCTTGAACAGGCTTTGGAAAACACTTGGATGTTTTGTCCATAAGAGAAGCTATAAGTCGGTCGTAGATTGTCCTGTACACTTGATTCTCCCTTCTTGGGAGATATCAGTGAGGTGCATCTTGCAAACCTCTTCAAATATTGGAACCCCCAAATTCCCGGGTGATAGTTGGGGGAATGCCCGGCTAATATCGATCTGTAATTCGCCAAACGAGCGTTTGTGGGTATGGCTTCCTGAAGTAGGTTGGCTTAATCTCACTCACGAGTCGATTTGAGTTCTGTGCTGCTCAACAGATTCCTAACTCCCTCATCTAAGAGGTCTTCTCTTCAGTGTTACGGAACACAGAGTGTGCTGAGCCGGCAAAATGACCAAGTCCGTTTCATCCCGTGAAGAATATAAGGCCTTCGTGAAACCACCTCTCATTTCGGACTGCAGTTCGGTTTAGAAGGATGTCTGATTAAAAACCGTCATCAGCAGGGACAAAAGTTAATCAGCACGTCTGTCTCATGTGCTCTCATCTACGTTTACCTTCCAAAAATCATTTGTTCCAAGCTTGGAAGGTGGCTCATGGTTCATCCAAGCTGTTTATGAATAGACGCAATACACTACTCACAAGGTTGTTGAAACCTCTTCGACAGCCCACGACCGGTTTCACCCTTCCATTTCGGGCTAATCAGGTAGGCGCAGTCTCCGAGTTTCCGTCAACCTCATGTTCTACGTGAACCCAAATTGGAATGATTGCGACAAATTCACTCAGTTGCAAATCAATTTGGTTTTCACGGGAGACTCAAGTGAATCTCTCGTCTATGATGTTCTTCAACTGAATGTGCTGCACATAGGCGGTCTCAGGTTTTCGTTGGTACGATATTTGAGATATCGCAGTATATTTTCATAAGGGAAATTACTCACAAGGTTGCTGAAAACTCTTCGACAGCCCATGACCGGTTTCGCCCTTCCATTTCGGGCTTACCAGGTAGGCGCAGTCCCCGAGTTTTTGTCAACCTCATGTTCACCTGGAACCCAACGGAATCCCTCGTTTCAGTTGAAGACGGACATCATATCCTCCAATGTTCAAAGTTGACTTGAAAACGATCAATTTCGTTTTAAGTAGTTCACCTGAACTATTCTGCTAGTGAACCGCCCAGTCGAGTGAACTTCGTTTTTTGACGTGAAAACGGATCCACAAAACTTTGGAAATAAATCTCACTAGGGCACGAAGGTCGGAATGTTAAAGCAAATACGGACAAAAACAGCTAGAGCCGTGCACCCCTGAGGTTACCAACACGCAAAGGAGACAGTCTTATTGGTTCCTCTGTTTACATTGCAAGTTTCCCCTCAGAAGATTTCCCCTAGGCAACAGGGTCTTTTCATCGGGCACTTGAAGCACTGCTGTTGTTTGGGTAATCAGAAGAAGAAAACGGGCAAAACGTTTAACCACATCTTGAGTTCTCTTTCAATTTGCTCGTTTGGCTGCCTTCGTCGTGATGTTTTGTTTGAGCTGCTGTTGTGAATAACTTATTTGGTAAAAAGTGTTGTCAGTGTTATTCTACCAATTAATGGGTGCGCTTCTGAGGCTGGTGGTTGTGTGGTGTGGAATTGATCACGTCATTTACGCTCATCGGAGATGATATATACATATTTCGCAAAATGTTCCACCTCTTCTACAGATTCGCCTTGATATCCGCTGGCAACTACAAGACAAAAACGGAGCGACCTTTCTGTGTGTTGAATATCCAGCACAACTCACCGCCAGTGAATCCTGAAGGCTGCAAACAAAAGGTGAAAGTTGTGAATAAAAGAGATTTGATAATCCTTTGTATTCGTACCGCTCGGCTTCTTAATTCTGCCCCCGGGATCACTTACGATCGCGTAACAAATGGGTCAATCCGGATGGTTTTCTAGACGAAGCGCGTGGCCTTATTAGGAATGCAGTAAGTCGGGTTCTGAACACGTGTTTCCGGGGGATGGTCATTCATTTATCAATAACAATGGATGAATGAAAGAGAGGGTTAGTTGGCAAATTCGAAACTTTACTCAACTGAAAGTAACCACCAAAGCCACAGAAATGTCAGCTAGAATGAAGCATTTTACAACGCCTTCCGTGGGATGGTTCTGTCGTTTGGAGGGATATGCTTCCCCGACATCCACAGACCTGTTTTATCTAATCCCTCTCAGCAAAGATTAGGTCACCAAACTATGGTTTGGAATGACGTGGTGAGAAAACAAGACAACAGGTCTTGTTTCTTTTCAAACATTTGGTTAAGTTGATAGTGTGAGTAGATTTGGGAATTTTTGTGGAGATTTCGTCCCGTAAGTGAAGCCAATCTATGCTGAAAAGCCCAGAAGCACTGTACAGCTGTTTCATCCTTATTGGGGATCATCAGCAGTGCGCATCTTACTGCTGGTTCAAACCCGTGACCTCCTGGCTTGTAATTTGAACACTTGACCGTTCGGCCACGAGGGGCTGATCAGCAGTGTGATTAACTCGCATTTCAATAGGATATAGCGCCGCTCATCCTTCGCGGGTTCGGAACTCTCCGGAGTTTCGTGAGAGTTGCTCAAACTGGCGTGATTTCCCAGTGAAGAGAACACTCACCGGACGGACGAAAATCGCTCTGCCTTGCAGAGAATTCTCTTTGAATGAGATTTGGTCTCGACCATGAATAACTCTAAAACACCTACTTCACTGTTGGTACTGTGAGGAGATTTGGGAATTTTTGTGGAGATCTCTTCCTGTAAGTGAGGCCGATCTATGCTGAAAAGCCGAGAAACACTCTACAGCTGATTTGTCCTTATTGGGAATCATCAGCAGTGCGCATCTCACGAAATTCCGGAGAGCCTCGGACCCACGAGGGATGAGCGGTGCTATATCCTATCCAAATGCGAGTTATTCACGCTGCTGACCAGCCGCTCGTGGCTGAACGGTTAAGTGTTCAAACTACTAGCCGGGAGGTCGCGGGTTCGAGACTCTCCGGGGTTTCGTGAGATGCGCATTGCTGATGATTCCCAGTAAGGATGAAAAAGTTGGACAGTGCTTGTCGGCTTTTCAGCATAGGGTGGCTTCATTTGGTTAAGTATCTTAACGTTTTGTACAATAGTATATTCATGTGTGCCACAGGATGGCCAGGCACGTTTGCGCAAGGTATATGGCAATTCTGAAACACCAATGGTTTGGTGTGTAAACATACTACTAGTGTACTACTGGAAAAGCACGTCCTTGGTACAAACAGGGGAACGTCATCGTTTATGAGGTGACCAGGTGATGTGCGAAGAATCATGCAGACATAATCGCCAACCTCCCAAGTGGGTTGGGTGTATGACACGCATTGCCCGAATCTGGTGGGAACACCGGATCAGCAATGCTGAAGTACGTCGAATGGTATTCGGGAGAAATAACTCACCCTCGATAGATGAACTGATCACACTTCATAGGTTGCGCTGGCTTGGCCACGTACTGCGCATGCCAGTCGACCGACTTCCTCGAAGGGTTCTTTTCGCACAACCACGTGAAGGGTGGAAACGAGCCAGAGGCGGTCAAACAATGACTTGGCAGCGAAGCATAAAAGCCATTACCAGCAAACTCAGCTGCGCTGGTCATTGCCGTCTTCCTGGATGGGGACCCCGAGAGGGGCCACATCAATGGTTAGAGACATGGTCAGACATGGCCCAGTCGCGCCCTCAATGGCGCTCATGCATCCAAGCTATTGCCTTCAATGCATAGCTCCTTTCCCAATCCCCCACTTAACAGCCCATTGACAGTGGTGTACTTACGAATCTCGCGCCTCCAATGCGCAGCTACCTACCTCACCTCCCCAAATCATCGGCGGACGAAACTGTGGCAGCTACAACCACTGTACGACAAGTACACGGTTTCTTACAGCTGATGATGATGATGACACGCATAACTGTGTGATTTAGGTTCGGATCACCCAGGATCCCATATTGGTCAGCAAGAAACCCCACTTAGTGCAACCCAGTGTCTGTACGTTGCGCCATGAAATGAGGGCGGTGATATAATCGTTCGAAGAATGACCACTGCTCACCGTCTACGTGCTTCACACCCAATCGATATGTGACCAGCCGCTATAGCACAGATATGCGACGGAGCACGCACGATCCGTTTGACGCCAATTGGAAAGACACTTGGGTGATCGAATTTGATACCATATTGGTAACTCAAATGTTATGGTAACTAACGATTGTGGCCGTAAGCTGAGACGGGTCGAATAAGATCCCGGCACAAACCACGATTCCCCAACCTCATATGACAGTGATACACTCAAAAGCTATCTAGTAACTCCTGTTATGGTGAAGTGAACAAACAACACAACTGTAAGCATGCTTCTCCGCGGAATGTTCTGGGTGCGGATCATAGGCAGAATGTAGCTATCCCTGCACCCACACACTTGACAGTTCAGGCCACAGTCGCTTACTGGATCAAGGGGCGCGTCTTTTTTCTACACTCACACAGAGATGATTCATCTGACATCGACTGTCTGTACCGCCAGTGAGCGTAGAAACAAGTCATGTTCCCACGTACACGCAAACGCATCTACATATAGGAAAGCCGAGCACAGTCAAGACACAGACTCGCGCGCGCGCAGGGAGCAGGAGGTCAACCGCTCTCCACAGGTACACGGACAATTATGGAACACGTATAGCAGCTACACTGCGGAGAAAACACGTTACCGCCGTTCGGACTTTCACCAAGACTCTCACAAACGATAAGTTCCCCTTCTGACTTGCTCAACATTCCGCATTGTATTTATTTTTATACGTGTTGCAACCTACCACAGTCAACCATAGTAAAGACTGTTATTAGTGCATATATACCTTTTGATGACTATCATCACCTGTGCACTAATAAGTTCACCTCCCTCTGTACACCCTCTGTTAACCAGGGTAAGTTGTGATAAGCTGACGCAGCTATGTGCTTGCGTTATAACCAGCGGACGGGACCTATGATAGCCAGTCTATCGTGACGCATGATGATTTTTTAGTCGGGACCAAACACCCACAGGCCTCTTCGGAGACTGGTCGGAATGTCCCATTGGTTCTCACTTCGATATATTGGCCTCCAATGTAACAGACTGTATAAACCGCTGTCTCAAAAAGCACCGCAGACATTCCTCACCTACCGCACCCCTTTGATGAATCTTGGTCTAACCATGGGTACTTTCCGCCCTCCGATGCTATGAGAGTCAGCTAGCAAGTCTCCTGTCAGCCAATGGACAGCCTGGATGTCGAATTAACGAGGAAGCGTTTCTCAACTGTAATCGTAGTTTTAAAACACCCTCAATCGCATTAGAGGGTGTCGTTATTTGGACAGCAGAACTCTATGCTGAGGATATTCGGATCTTTTCCAGATAAGCCCCGCCACTAATGCAAAAAGTGCATGTGCGAAAAGTTAAGCGCCGCCACATTTTGCCAACTCCAATTTAATGTACGCACACAACCTTGACCTATTTTTGTTGAAAACAATTCCTTATCCGCATCTAGGCTCATTTTGTACAAAAATTTTCTCCGTTCGAACGTAAAACCTTAAATGAACTTTCTGGCGCTTTCAACTCTTGTTCATGACAAGGAGACGGCAATACGTTCGGTCTTCGAAAGGGAACTTGGCTGAAGCGGTCTAGGATGGAGTTTAGGACAGTAATTCTATTCATTTATTGCTGGTCCAAAAATTTGGCAAAAATCACATTCTGCTCAGATGAATTATCTATTAGCCACACGACTGCTGTTGACTGGAAGAACTTTCTTCGCGAACTTTGCGCTTGTCAGATTTGCAGACTCCAACAGTTATCGGCGGCCCAGGTCTACATGTCGAGATCAATGAAACGCTAATATCTCGCCGTAAAAACCACGCAGGGCGAGTCCTTCCCCAGCAGTGGATTTTCGGAGGGATCTTCCGGGAAACCAAAGAGGTGTTCATGTATACAGTGCCAGATCGAACTGCGGCCACTTTGATGGACACAATCCAGGCCTGCATCGCTCCCGGCTCAATCATCATCTCCGATATGTGGGCATCGTACCAAGGAATTGAAACGAGGATCGACATGAATTATACTCGTGAAACGGTTAATCATACCGAAAACTTTGTGGATCCAACGACTGGAGCTCACACACAAACCATCGAATCTCTTTGGCACGTCTACAAGATGCAGAATAAACGCCAATGCGGCACACACCGATCTTTAGTGGACAGCTACTTGTGTGAGTTCGTTTGGAGGCAAAGGTGCCGAAAACCGGACCTTTTCATGCAAATTATTGATGACATGTCCCAATTTCACCCTCTTCAATAAAAACTAAAAGTACAAATTTCATATCCTCTTTTTTTCTAATCTTTTTTTTTGGGTGGCGGGGGTTAATTTTTGGCGGGGCTTATCTGGAAACAATTCTCCAAAACGGAACCTCGCAACTTGTGTCTGCCTTGTAACCGCGCGCACGCAATTGCAAACTCAAGTGTCGTTTGTTGGCTCAATTGATGACTGCTGAGGGGAAAAAGCCCCCACATAACGACTAGCTAATCCTGGATATATTTGAAGTTTGTTTGGTGTTCATTTGACGTCTTCGTCTTCACATTTTTCGTCTATTTAAATCCAGTTCCAACGTGTTCGAAACCCGAATTCATTTATTCACAAGTTTTCGAGTTGGAGTGATCCCAACTTTGGGCTGTTCATCGATAAGTGGGTCAATTTGTAACGATTTTGCAGTTGGCAACCCCAATCGAGGCAGGCGACATCAGCTTCGGTGAAGTTTCATGTTGCTATCTGGGAATATCCTCTAAAAAAAACACTAAAAACCTCTACAAACCACACGAATGATACAGGCCTCTCAACAGTTGAGGTGCTGACGAACATTTTTCCACGTGTATAGCCCTGCCACCAAAAAATGACCGAATCAGCGTTTGATAACTTAAGTGAAAAAATATCAAATAACTAAAACTCACGAACTCTCCTGGATATGATTACATCAACGACGGTTTGACCATGACGTTCATGGGCTTAAACAACTCAGAGACTTTCACTCGGTTACCATGTCATTTAATGCCGCCACGGCTGGCAGGATGAATCATCCCACCGCATGCAGAGGCGACTTCTAAGGGGATTCAGAAAGCGAAGCGCTACACTTCCGGGTTGGACAAACCACCAGGAAGCATCAAGGTCACATCCCTTCTAACCGGTCGCCATGGTGATACCAGACCAAGAGCGTTCGATGAAGACTACGCACACTCTTTGCACTAGTCCATCTCAAAAGCAGTGTGACAATTGCGAGCTGAATGAATATAGTCGCAAAAATGGACAAACCAGTCGAGCAAAGGAAACGTCGTTCCACATCTATGGTGGTTAATAAACCGATCAATTCTAAACGATCGGGCCCAAATCGAGGGAAAATGTTGAAAGAAAAAACATCTAAAAACAGCAATAACGAACCTGAGGCATCCAGTCAGTCTTCAGAAGCTTCGGTAAGTTGTAATGTGAGAAACTGCGTTGTATGGAGAGGGTAGGGTGTATCCATATGTGGCACGTTGACCGATAGAGATCGATAAAAAAAGTTTTCTCTAAAATGAGGATGCCCTGCACTTGCAAGACTGAGAAATAAATGAACGTGAGCAGACTGAAACACCATCTGCGTTAGTTTTGCGGGTTCAATGTTTTAGCTTTAAGTGAAGGGGTCCATGTACTTCTTTTCACCGCCCTTTGAACTTTGGCAGATGGCACACAACCTTGTTCGACCAATGACTTTTTACCCATGCAGTTTCGTCAACCAGATTTCATTCATATCAGTCCACTGGTTTGGTTGTCATGGCATATTGTACTTTTAGACCCCTGAGTTGTACTGTGTGTATTTTGAAAGTGCATCCTTGTTTTCGTTCATCACTGTGGTTAGTGAAGTACATACACGACATTATCGCTGACCTTGAATGCCAGAAGCGGCTCAAAAACGAAGCTCCCATTCACACGTCAGCGGTTGGATGAGTGTTTGAACAGAGTGCTTCATGGAAAACGGAGATAAGATGAGGGAAGTGAACTGAAATGCGGTGGTAGTAGCCGAGATTGGGTAAAAAGTGCCCCCTTTCAAACCAGCTGATACCGCGTTGAAAGGAACTACCATTCTGATCGAATGTCATTCACTTAGCATCGTGAGTGAAGGTCGTGCACATGCAATGCACCATATCTATGGTTCCTACACGGGAATGATCCATCAATCACGGTACAACAAAACGCTCAACGTGTATTTTATCGAACAATTCACGAGTTTGCATTGTTCTCGAGCAGCTGTCGAACACGACTAATCTGTAGAATGTTCATAGTGAGATGGTTTTGTGGGCTTTTCTGTGAACCGAGGCCATGTGAACGTTTCGATCGATCAAAATGATATCTGTTTTGCATGAAGTGAACCTTTTTAGAGTGAAAAAGAGTTGAGTTGTCTATGTTTCGGTTGTTTTTGGACATCAAAATACCGAAATGTCTGTCGGCTTAAATGTGCATTGAAAACTAGTGATTCACTGAGGTGCTTAAAAACGTGGTGTCAGAAATAAATCGACATGACCTAGAGTTCCGTGCCGTTTAAAAATTTGTGTATTAAGTCACCGTTCTTGGGTACTATCAGCGAAAAATATGGTGCTATGTTACTCCTGTTTTTGTTAGGCGGAATATGTTTGGCGCATGACACGGTAACTTCTTAGGCGAATGAGTGAGCATCTCTCTTGCGGAGGCACCACTAAACCAGGCAGTTCAACTGAAAGCTCAGTCGTGTCCCACATAATTGACACCGGTCATGTGATCCAGTTGAACGAATCTCTCCACGTCATCTACTGAGCACCCAATAGGCTGCCAGTATCGATCCAACGACGTGGCTTGACTAGGGCCGAAGCAGTCGCAGGAAGATAGCGAAATCCGGGACTACTGTGGTGAAGCTTTCGTCCTGTAAGTAAAGCCAGTCTAAACGTAATGCACTACTCATAAGTTTGCTGAAAGTTCTTCGACAGCCCACGACCGGTTTCGCCCTTCCAGTTCGGGCTCATCAGGTAGGCGCAGTCCACGAGTTTCCGTCAACCTTATGTTCTACTTGAAACCAAATTGCACGAAATCAGCGCCTACTTGGTCAGCTCCAAAAAGGGCGAAACCGGTCCTGGGCTGTCGAAGAATTTTCAGCAACCTTATGAGTAGTGCATTACGTATATAAAAATGTATCTCGATATATCTCGAATATCTTAGGAACTGGAACATGAGGCGGCCTGGGGCAGCCAGTCTATGCTGAAATACCGAGAAGCATCGTTCAGCTGGTTCGTCATTATTGGGAATCATCGGCAGTGCGCATCTCAAGAAACCACAGATGGTCTCGAATCCCAGGTACAAGCTTGAACTCAACCATTCGGCCATGAGCAGCTGATCGGCAGTGTGATTAACTCACTCGCACCTAGATCGGATATAGCGTCACTCAATGTTAACTCACCAGATCCACATCACATGGTCACACGTGTTGACTGGCCCCTCTTCTGAACTGGAGGTTTAATTCATCGGGTGAACCTTATTCTTCCTCTCTACTACTTACAGATTGTTAGTACTATGCTGTAAAAACGATTCGTAGGAGCTATGAGTGTGTCTTGGTCATTTGACACGAATCGATCGCCGCAGTCACCCAGTGGCCCTCTAGACCAGCACGCAGAATTCATTTAGATGCGACCTCGGTTGCGCTGACAATCAATCGTCCCTGTTTCCATGTTTTCTGATTTGGTAAGCAACCGCGGCTGTTTCCTTCATTATTTATCTCTATTTTAACCGTTAGACATGTACTCACTTCATGACGAAATCCCGAAAAAACCAATACTCGTCAATGCTTTCCTCTCGTAACTATGGGAGTACTCAAGATATTTCAAGATTTGTTCCCAGTGGGAGATGCATTCAAATAAAACGACTCTAGTTTTCGGTTTTCTCTCACGACATCATGCCGATTCCCGTCATTTGTGTAATCTAGATAAATAATTTGAGTTGTGCTTGCATAAATTTTTTTTAAACTTTCGAAAATGTATCGGAAAAACTGGCGCGCGGTACGTTACGTCGAGCTCAGTTACTGCCGAAATAAACAAGCTTGAATAGTGATCAGCATCATTTTTCAAACATCTGGCACACTAATTTGCCACTTGTGTTTCCGGAACTGAAGACGTGCATTTGAAGAGTTACTTTAGTGCGTGTAGTGTTGCAACTGTTTCGATATTCTTACAGTTGTTTCGTTACGTAAGTTTATGCATGAAAGTCCAGTGGTACAAAAGCGACCAACTGAGACAAACCTAGTGGCAGGAACCACTGAGATTTAAGCACAACACATGAGTGTACTGCCACAAGAAAGAATAAGGTCGCTGTATTGATCACAGTAAATCACGTGACGTTTGGCAAGTACAACGCCCGAACGAAATGCTCTGGTCATGTGAGCGTTGAATAAAACCGAAACTGAGTCAAATTTAAGTTGGTGAAATACCTGCGGGAACCGAAAAAGACTAACCCGACAAGTGAATTTCGGTATTCGGAACTCTTTCTGTGTATATGAGATTGAACTTGTGGCCACGTTTGATAAGCAGTGATTGTTTAGTCCGAAAAGTCTCCGAACTGTGTCTGGCTGATATCCGACTCGGCTTTTCTGATCAGTGGGCGTCAAACCGCTGAACGCATACCCCCATTAGGATAGCCACATACAGTTTTTGTTGGGCCGAATGTAGAACTGCCCACAATACCTTGACGCCGATGCAGACATGAAGGAACCGAACGCGCAGAGCCTTGTTGAATCCATCAACTGGCATAAATATGATCGTATAACATCAGGCACCTGCGCCAGTTAGGTGGTTATCGAGCAGCAGCCCGCTATCCGCGTACTACCGCAACTTCCCACCAGAAAGTGGAGCAAATGTGGAACAAACTCGGTTCCGCGTAACTACCTTTGGCAGGTGAACCAGTGAGTATTCTTTTGGGCGTCCGCACATCGTGCAACTACACATTCTTGACGCTATATTGAAAAGATTGAGCCGTTTGCGAATTGCTCGCTTGTTTTCCGTCATTTCAAACCGTCGATTTTCGCGGCTATATATGCTTGGGAAGATAACTGTTCCCGAGATCGATATGTCGAATGCTAGGCCCTCACGGTCTAAATTCTAACCTGTAGTTTTTACTAATTACCTGTTCCAATAGCGGAATTTAGGTTGTCTCCAATTCCAACCCCTTTTCTTCGATTGATAATAGACAAGTTGCTTTGTCAGGCGAGATTCCGTCATTCATTTCAGATGTCCTAATCGGCGAAAGCAGGTTTCGCACCAGGCTGCATTCATCCGTGACGGTGCTCTCCAAAAAATTTCGTGATTCGGTCCGTCCACTTAATCCAATCTGTGCGCAAAATTGTGGTCTGCATCGCTTTCAGGTGTCGCTCTTGTTCCTAACGCATTGAAAACCTGGTATCTACATGCACCTGGTGATTACTCTGAACACATCTCTCGGGGTAGCCAAATGTGTGCTTTCATTTCATTCACAAGTGTCAGGTCTGTACAGCTAAACGAGCAGGAATCTGTGCAGTAGGCTATTTCACAACTACCTAGCCAGCTAACTGATGTTTTGTGTGGAAATCCTGGTGCCGCCTGCACAACACAAACCCAAAGATTTCCATGATAAGCGAAGCGCTGGCGATCAAATCAAACTAGCCAAGACTATGCACAGGAAACCAGTTAAAGCAGACGGGTTGTTTAGCCTAGTTTTGTTCAGCTCACGTGCAGAATTCAACCCATCGGCGTCTGTCCAACACCGTCTCCACTCGTCGCCTAGAAACGCTAGTACGTCGCGGCATGTGACTCCTATCAGTCCAACTGGAAACAAAATTATCAGGTCATGCTCACCACTGCAGAATACCCTAATAAAAGAGGCTGTCTACTGCCAGAAACGTCAAATGTCTGTGAATAAATTTAAAAGAAAACAGAAACCAAGCTGATATGTTTACTTTTTTTGAAAGTATCCCCACGGGATCTGTGGGTGCCTACATTCCGGAAGCTTTATCGTGTTTTGACGTTTTAAAGGTCAGCACTGAGGATGCTTCGGAACTCTACCATGTTCGAAACATCCAACCAATCAGAGTTTAGGGACAAAGTTCACGTTTAAAATGCTTGCTTTTTTTGGTATGTTTTCCGCCTTCAGCCAACAGCCAGTATCAAGCTAGTAACCGCATGCAACTGCGGGAACCCAATTATCGGCATGGCGGGAATCAACTTGGGATTCCTGATTTCACAATAAACGAACACCAACCCAATTTTCACTACACTCTAAAACCATACAAATATCACCTTCAGGATTTCTGTCTTTTTTTTCGTTCTCCACTAGTCCACCGATTTGAAGCAAATCTTGGAGGAATATGCTTCTGAACCGGAAGACGAAGAAGTTGAAGAACGCTGGAAGGCATCGGGTAAACAAATCCTCATTGGTTACCGCCTCCATTCTCTCCAAGTGGGACTTTAACCCCATTTTTTATATCGATCTTGAGTGGCGCTACACGTTCCCCTTGCAGCAAGCGCAGGGTAGCTTGAGATAGATCAGTGATAAGGGCGTGAGCTTACTGACCGAAATGTCCGAGATTCGAACCCAGCCGTGTAATCTCGACTGCTCCTGTCTAGACTTGGACAACTGGGCAGTATCTCAGTTGTTGTGATTCCTTCAGACAGCATGGCAGATATCCAGCGAAAGGGGGTTGGTTGTAACTGAACAACTAGACTTTATTTATCATTTAGCGTCAGTCGCCGATTGTTAGGAAACCAAGTAGTCACTTGTAAAACCTTAGTCTGCGCTTGACGGAAATATCATCAAGAGCAAAGGTCACCTGTAGTTCCACGAGGGTCTTTGCCTAAACACACTCACAGTAAACCTTCAAGGCCAAAGAACTAAGGTCCTTACCTTGATTTCAGGTAGGGGGTTTTACAATGCATTTGGTGGGGGACACAGTGAGATGGTGAAAGCTAAACCCGAAGTGGAGCAGCCAATCAGATGCGAAGAAATCTACACAGGAGAACCCTGGCCTTACCGGGATCTTCTTCCAGATTTGAAGTTATCGGTGCACCCAGCATTCTAGTGTGTGTATTACGGGGCATGCCGTCGATGCCTTTAACATCAGTGAGCCATATTCATACTTCTTTGGAGGAGTGAACCTTTCCAACTTGACTGCAGAAGACGCACCATTGCATACCTACAATGGTAAAACAGATCATCAGTTCATGGTTGTACGTGGGCCAGGATACTGTCAAGGTGCCCACACCTAGACAGGACTTCGATTAGTGTCCTCAACCAAAGCCTTTGTCTCAAAAATCTAACCGCAAGACAGTGGTGTTCGGCGGGAAATGGAAAATGCATTACCATTTCTACGGAACAAGTCGCCACATATTCCAACCCCCAACCTAGAGGGCCAGGAGACTGCGTTTGTCGGACCTCTAACCATTAACCAACCTCGTATGAGAGACTCTGTGAGTGTCGCGGGGACACCCTCCAGTATAACTCAACGGGTTGCTGAGGTGCGCAAACCGTCACACCACGGTAAGATCCAGTCTCTTCGTGACGGAAAACAGATCAGAATGGATAGCTAAAATAACCGGTTGGAAAGCGGTTTCTTGGATCCCAACAGCGCAGTGCCATTGATCTACCTCCTGTCTGGAAAAATCTAGTTTCACGTAGGGAAATACTAACAAGGTTGCTGAAAGCTCTTCGATAGCCCATGACCGGTTTCGCTCTTCTTGGTGGTCGTCAGGCTGGCGCAGTCCCCGAGTAGTTTCCTTTATGAAAATATACTGCGATATCTCGAACATCGTGCCAACTGAAACATGCGGCGGCCTTTGTGAAGCACATTCAGTTGAAGAATATCATAAACGAGGGATTTAGTTTAGTTCCCCTTGAAAACCAAACTGATATACAAATGAGTATATTTTCACAAGAAGTTCCCTTTTCAATCAACAACAGCTGTCATAACAGATGAAACTTACAAAGTGCACAGTCCTAGTTTGAGTCAGAGAGGCTGGGACCATGACACTTACCTAGCAAAGAAGAGCCACGGAAGAGGGTTTTGCGACGGAATTCGTGTTGGCCATGAAAAATGGTGATGAGTGTGCTCGATGTATTTTTCAACGTATACTACTCCAACGGCAGCAGTAGTAACACATGCACCACTTTTCTAGAAATGCGGAATACGTATTTTAGGGAACACAAGGCTCGGAAGATCTTCAGGTCTTTGAGGGCCGGTATCTTTGACCAGTGAGAGATGTAGAGTGGCATCAGTAAGAACTAGTAAACGGGCGACTAGGGACCTAAAAATTCGATTACGAACTGCATCAAGTAGCGCATGCTCTACTGGAGACGCCCGAGCAAACAAAAAATACAAAGTAAGAATGAGAAGAAAATAGACGTCAACTGGTCCCACTGGAGTGTCTGTGCACATGGGTAAATGCATTGATACTGGAGTCCAGTAGTCTATAAATGACTTTAAAAATAGTGTTCGTATTTACCCCATCTACCCTGTGCCGAGCAGATGACAAGGGCAACATTTTTCAGTGATCCTGGGTTGTTACGAGGAAGGCGTTTTGAGAAGTGTTCACGGTTGTGGAAACGTGAAAAGTTAATTTCTCTTTGCAGTTAACATTGTCTTAGAAAGGAGACAAAGTACATGGTCAGTTTTGAGAAACCAACGTGTTGTTACGAGAAACATTGGCACCCGGTTGGTAAGAGACCTTACAGGAGGTCACTTCAAGGGGGAGGGTGTTTGGCGTCACGTGGGTCAGTGTGCTCTGAATAGCTTACTTACTCATCACTAAAAATATATCGAAGTAACATACTTAGCGGTTTTTGCGGCATTTGCCGGTCATTTTCAGCTCGCCGGTCTGATAAACATTACTCGAGGGGAAGAACTGGAAGCAACATCCCAGCAATCAAGAGTCCTAATCAGTATGCGATTTCTATTTCAACTATTTCCAAAATAGTTGAACTCACTGCAAGTGGGGCAGTACTCCGTGTAGCTTCGATACACGCTTTCATGTGGACTGTTATATCTGACTGCTGTCCCCACTCCAGTGCCTTTGTGCCGGAAAAAAGACTCGCCGACAAAGAAAACAACAGTCCTATTGCAACAAGCGAAATCAAAAGTTACAACAGCCCCGCGCTGTTTAAAGGACGCTTTTTGACATTGATCCAGGCTGTCTGATCAGCGTTTGGTGAACACCGATCGTCATCGACCGTGCTTCTATGAAATGCTTGAACACTGATCATAGTCGGTCGTGCTTCTGCGGCGTGTCTGAACAGTCCTCGGCTTTTGCTGGTTTGATTGGGTGATTCACTGGCCTTGATGCTTGCCGGCTTCCCTATTACGATTTTGGTGGAGTTTTAGGGTCGCATTAGGTCCAGGGCGTTCTGGAATCTGACCATCCTGACATGCGCAGTATAGCATTGAATTAGATTTCCTGTACGTATGATTGCCTCAGTTACTTGGGCACCGAGTTTCAGCTGCCAAATCGTAGCAACCATAACGAACTCCTTGGATTCCCATCTCCTGTACAACTAACTTTAACATTTCATTACTCTCCCAAGTGCAAGATGTTTTCAAGAAATTTGATCGCTTTGAAGAAGGAGCAGTGGCGTTTGATAAACTCGAGGTTATGCTCCATCACATTAATCTGATACCAACACGTCAGCAGATCAATGCAATGCGGAACGCAATGTGGCGTATGAATCCTGATGCAGAATCGGGTGAGTCTCGTTTTTTTCACACTCCGATCGTGAAATGCTAAGTTTTATGCCTTCCGAAATTTTGTTAAATAACTTGAGTAATCTGCTTACTTGGAAATCCCCTTCTTCTGTCCTAGCTTGATTAAGTGAGTTAGCCTTCACTAAAGTGGAGATCACTGAACGTGAGTTTCGATTCTATTTGGGCTCATCAGTAATGTACTCCCCAGGTCATGTTGAGATTCGAACTCTGGCTAGATGACATGCGAGACGAACGTGTGACTACTATAGCACAACCATGCATCAAATCGATTTGGGTTAAACAATCTGAGAAGGCCAGCGGCCTTGCACTTTGACCCAGGAGATTTGATTTTTCAAAACGTTTCAGGATACGACAACAATTATCCTGTTTGTCTCGATCACGTGTCAGAAATTCCCAGTCAGGTAGCGCCCTGGATACATGGAAGTTGCTGGACGGTCTCGCTAGGTAATTCATCAGTAGTTTTGCGTCTTAGCCAGTCCGTGAAGAACGAGAGACGGCTGAATCTAAGTTTCGCTCAGCAGCGCAGGTGGACAGCCAGTCCGGCGGACAAACACAACCAGGCCACGTACTCATTCGTCACTCGCTAATTGTGGTAAAATGATCCCAGCGCTCACGCATGATCATTATAATTTGCTCGTCAGAACTGGTCATCCAAGCGTGTAAAGCGTCGTTTGGTTGAGTGATGATAGCTAACCTTGCACGTGAGATGGCAGGAGCCCAAGTTTCGACATGTCCAAGTCTAATAACAGTATTTTCCTCAGCTTATTTCTCAGTCTACGCCTCCCAATATAGCGTCCCCTTCAAAACAAGCACGAAAGGTGCACAACGTATATTAACGCCCAATGAAGAGGACGATTACTGACACGGTGGCTGGTCTTGGGAAGGATATCGCTCATATCGTGAATAGGGTAGGCGGCGACAACCTTCTGGAAATTCTGAAGCCCTCTAGATGCAGCATTGGCAACCGGCATTCGACCAATACTGGGTCATAATTGGCTGTTGGGTCCAGACTTTCGGCCAATCGGATCTCGGCGTGATGCTGGACCGGCACGCGTCCCGAACTTTTGGCCACTCTTGTGCGGGATAGGCTTCGCGGCCGTGGCAGCGCCTAACTGTGAGCGATAAAGAGAGATCTGTGTGGAATTCCGTCTAACACCAAGGATATGTAGTACTGTTGAGCTCCAGTTGGAGAGAAATTCAAGTGCTCCTTTTTGTTGACGTAGATTAGTGGGAAAGATTGCATCAGCGAAGGGGTAGAGTTGTTTAAACTAGAGTAAAGCAACCGCAGCGTTTTCAAATCCCACAGCAACCGGGTAACCCACCAAAGATTTTTACACTACATGGATTTCGTTGGTTGGTACAACCAGACTGCATTTGAAAATTATGAAAGAATACTTGTTAACTAAATATATTAGGGGTAGGAAGGCGGTGACCTTGAATTAGATTCCGACAGGCAAGGGATCCTCTCACCAAGTCCTAGTAGATTTGACGGGCCATATTGCCTTACGTTCCAAGGATCGAGGCGAAGAGACCACAAAACTCGAGGGAACTGTAACTGCTTATCTAACACCTGTAACATGCCACCAAAGAGAGCCATCCGCAAGGCCTGATGCATACTCGTTCCAACCGTCGATCAAGGGCAACCAGGTAACTGATCTTGTCACCAGACATAGTCTACTGTGAACTCCACCCCAACTCTTTGGACGAAGTATCACCTGATGTATCCGAAGTCCAATTTGCGTTGAAATTTCCAAATTTCTCTTAGACGAATTTTTATTAAGTTTTATCAAATTCTTTAAAGAATATTTTCATGCACATCGGGTTGAATAAAACCATTCCGCGCAGAATAAAACAGGCCACAAATTACCTTACAAGGGTTTTTTGTACATGTTGTTTGAGCGATTCACAATTATGACTAAAACCAGATTAGTGCTCTGAACGTACTACACTACTCATAAGGTTGCTGAAAATTCTTCGGCGGCCAACGACCGATTTCACGCTTCTCGCGGAGCTCATCCGGTAAGCGAAGTCCCCGAGTTTCCGTCAAACTTATCTTCTGTTTGAACCCAAATACGTCCACTTGTATCGTGGCCAGATTTTGTACTTTTCAATTTTAATCTGACCTCAACTTTCCGTTAATTCCTGCCACTTTATTCGTTTTTTTATGTTCTGGGTTATCTGCTAATGCCGGCAAAAGACTCACCACTAAGGAACACAACCGCTTTATTGCGAACATGCCATCATCAGTGCGCGAGTGCGAAAATACAACGACCTTAAGCCACTTTTTGGAAGGGCACTGTCTGACCTTGGTCCAGTGCTGTCTCGCGTTGTCTGGCTTTGATACAAGGCTGTCACGCGCTGCCTATTGGTGGGGCGTTGTCTGACCTTGATCTAAAGCTGACTCGCGCTGTCTGGCTTTGACACAAGGCTGTCACGCGCTGCATTCTGAGGGGGCGTTGTCTGTCTGGTCGACATCTAGTGGAATTGAGGGTCTCAGTAGTTTAGGGCATCTGGTGGTTACTTTCAGGAATCGAACCTTCCCGGTAAAATTCAACTGAATCCACCCGGATCTCTCGCATATGATGGTCCGCATATAAGATTGAGGAAATCGTTACAGCAGGCCACGATTTGCTTCACCATCCTTGGGGATCATCAGACGGATGCAGTCCCCTAGTGCATATTAAACTTACGCTCTGCTTGAACGACAAATTGTACGCAGTTTCGCGGAATTTACTCGTTTGCAACCTGATTGGGTCAACTCCATCACTCGTTTATAGTGTGCTTCAACTGTCTGTGCTGTACGAAGGCCACCTCACGTTATGGCTTGTAAGATTTTCGAGACGTCGTAGTATATTCCCTAGAGAGAACGCACTACTTGCAGGGTTTTTGAAAATCCTCAAGCCAGTTGAAACATTGGGAGACCTTCGTGCAGAGCATTCATTTGAAAAATATTAATCGAGGGAAATACACTCATCTGCAAACAAATTTGGTTTTGCGAGAGATTCACCTGGAACCCAGCTGAATCTCTCGTTTGTGGTGTTTCCAGGCAACTGAATGCCCTGCACCAGGCCGCCTCATGTTCCAGTTGCTACGACATTCAAGATATCGCGATACATGTATATTCGTGATGCACTACTCATAAGGTTGCTGAAACCGATCATGGGCTGTCGCCCGTGGAACGGACCGGTCCAGCGAGAAGCTGAACCCTGATTGGTCGATCTTGTTCCGGTGCCCAGTTGCCAATGCAGCGTTTGGCTGCCGAATTTCCAAAATGTTGATGTTATTTGCACCTGAAACACGACATCTTGTACTTAGGTTTTGAGTTGTTTTTAGGGTTTACTTTACTCTATGTATTTTTGGTGATTCTACTGAAAACGAAGCTCAAACTGAGGGCTGAATCTAGGCGTTGCCGTCATCACAATTGGCGAACAAGAGCCTACTAATGCTATGGAATTTAAGGGGCTCCGAGAAGTACTGGAGCACCACCAAAAGCAGCTTGAAGAAACACAAATAAGCTCACGGAATCACTGACAGGGACTGCGCGTCGGGATACCTGCAATCAGTGAGCCGCCTGTGTCTTCGACTGATGCATCAGCTAAATTCAAGTTAACCCGAGACAGAAGACTTATATCACAACTGCCAATGGAATAACTGTTTTCGTTGGGACAGATTTATTGACTTGTTTCTCACTTGTCCTTAACAGATGAGTTCTATTTTTAGAATCACTTCTTGGCCCACCTAGAACTTTCCACAGCTCGTTTTCGGCTGCATGTGGGACGCCTGTATGCGTCAGTGTTCAATAGATCAGCTGATTCGCACGCTCATTGGCTTTCTGGTTTGGCTAAGCGCATCAGGCTATCAAGCGGCTATCCAGACTCGGGTTCACGGCATTACGAAGGCATTAAGAAAACTGTGGTGCACCACAGCCAGCAAACCCAAAATGTTGATCAATTAAACCTGCTCAACATCGCTTTAAATTGTGGATACTTGTTTACAATAAGGACATCTAGATACATATTACGAAGCCTTATTTGGACAGCACTGATGGGGAATTCGTGTCTGAACAAAGCCTTCGTGAATGCCTGCCTCTGGACACTGGTAGGAGTTTCGAACACATTATTCATGTCTCTCTGCCTTCCAGACACTTGCCATAGGTTCAAAAATTCAAATCCTGGCCCATACCAGACAGATACATTAAATCCTCATCTCTTTCATTTTGACGAAGCAGATTTCACTCGCTCACCTATACACCGGTGAGCACGAGATGACTCAGTGGTTAAGGCACAAATTTACCGACCAGAAGATCTGTGGTTCGGACCCGAACTCTGCATCTCGACCACCCCTGTCTAGGCTTGGGTTACCTGGCAGTATCTCGACCCTCATGCTTCCTTTGAGTGGCGTGCCAGGTAGGCACAGGAAGGGTGCCACACATGTTATAAGTCAGTTTAGCCTAGGTTGCGTTTGTGGACGGATGACAGCATGTTGTGCTTGAATCCCAGCAGAAGGAAAGTTATTTCCAATTGAGGTGCACCAAGGGGAACTTGGTTCTTTGCTTCATCATTGCGGTTTCACAACAAAATTCTTGAAACTACTTAATTCGTCGTGATTCAATCAAGACAGTCCGTTAAACAATTGTTCTCCTACTCCAGATGAGATACGTGTAACGTTTGATGAGTTCTTGGACTTTGCCGAGTCAATATTTGAACCACCAGATCGTAGTCGCAGACGTCTCACCGAAGCATTCATGGTGAGTTTTTGGCAGATTATCTGCATGAAACTTCCTTCTGGTCGTATTTTTTTTTACAAATAGGAGAACGCACGGGAATGTAAGAACCTGAAATCGAAAGAAACCGTTACGCTACACCGAAAGGTCAAGAGCCACCGTTCAGCAGTCTCAGCTTCATCGGAAATCAGTGCGCATCTCACGAAACTCTAGTGAAGAGTTTTGGATCCGCTAACTCCCGGCCAGTAGTTTGGATATTTAACTGTCCAGCGACGTGTGCCTGATCAGCGGTTAGATTAACTTCTGTTCGGCAATGACGGCTGATCAACTGTATGGTTACTTCTTACGTAGGCGGGATCCCCCTTTACTCAGGGGATCCAAATTACATGGTTACACCCCCTTATTGGCACCGCGGGCGACCACTTCTCAGAAGCAGGTTTCACACATACAGTAAAACTATCCTTCCTCTGAGCTGCATATTGTTTCATGCCAATGTGAGGAGGTTTCTTTACATTCAGTATAGGTTTCATCCTGTCTGTGAGGCCAGTCTATGCTGAAAAGTCGAGATGCGCATCGCTGATTACCTTCCACAAGGATGAAGCAGCTGTACAGTGGTTCTCGGCTTTTCACCATAGATTGGCCTCACTTACAGGACGAAGCCTGCACAAAAAAACCAAATCTCCTCATACTACCAAGAATCTACGAGTAGCTCAGTGGAAGAATAAACTTCGCCCAATGAGTGAAAATTCCACCTGAGAAGTCGTTATTCGAGGAGCCAGTCAACACGTGGGACCATATGGTGTGGAACTGGTGAGTGAAAGATGAGTGGTCCTATATTCTGTCTCAGTTCAAGCTAATCACATAGTCGAACAGCTGCTCTTGACCGAACGTTCCGCGGTTCAAACCAAGAGGTCGCGGAATGTTTGAGTGTTCAAACTACTAACAAACGAGAGGGAGCACCACAAGTTTCATGAGGTGCGCACTGATGATTCATAATAAGGATGAGACCACTGTCAGTGCTCCTCGGCTTTCCAGCTTTTCAATGAGGATTTGCTTCACTTACCGGGTGAAATCGCAACTGAGAATCATTACAACTGTTTTCATACATGATATTGCGACTGGACATATGTTGTTCCACATCATCGCGTATTTCGTCTCATGTCCCCTACTGGAAGGCGTAATCAGGCTGTTAGACGTGAAATTAATCTACACTATGGGTTGGGACGTTTACCCCAGCTCGGATAAGTCATAAAGAACATTAATTAAAAGTGCATATCGTCTGGAGTAAAATATCGTATCCCACGCCTAGTGGAGGTGCTGAGTGGGATGTACTACCAGAAATGACTTCAAGTTCTTGTAAAACCTGCGATCTAGTTCCTTGCACAGAGCAGTAGCTGATAGCTGGAGTGTATAATGAAAGCGAAAATTGAAAAGCTTCACTGGTGTATTGTGTGAGACAACTTTCTGATTATTCATAAGAATCCAAAAATTCAAGCGAAAAACTGTGCGTTTTGAGCCATATGCGTAAGTTTAAGATGTGGTATCAACTGGGTCATTCAGAGACCAGGTAAACTATGTTCAAACGCCTTAATTTCAGCGACTGCCCATTGTGTCCAATGGAATGGTGTCTCAAGATGAGTTGACTCAAATTTTAACCACCACCGGCGACACGCTCAAGGCGACCGACATTAGAGAAGTTTGGAATGATCTACGCAAACCAAAACGCAAAGGAGTAAAAGTAAAAGGTAGGCTGTAAAAAACGGTCAGGTTGCTCTCTTGTTATTCTTACAATCCTTTCTCATTTGATGATCAAAATGACCACACAATGTATTAAGTGCAACGCACTTGAAGCCAATCAGGCGTGTTAAATTATTCCATCCTTGTAAGAAGAACACGAATTGGTCGATCAACAATGTGATGTGTCATTAGACTCACTACAAAAATTCAAAGGAGGAATAATCGATCAAACCGATCAATAGCTAACTTGCAAACGTGATTGGTTGGTTGGCTGCTTCGATCGTCCGGCATGAGTAAGCACGGGTGATCGCAGGTTCGCGTGTATAGTTAGGAATGGCTGTTCGTTTTCTACTAGACGAGTTGCCTTCATGGCCAAGTACATTTACTTGAAAAATAATTTCTTAACGGGAGACTCGGCTGAAGTAGTTGTTTTTGATGTTGTTCAAGTGTGCAAAGACCGCTTCAAACATCAGCTAGAACGATTTGCGGTAACACATTGTTCTGACGGAACACATCACACAGAAGGGTGAAACAAGTGGGGGCTATTGAAGGCTATGTGGGTAAAATTTACTGTGATATCCCGAATAATCCACCATTTTATATTTGAGACGGAATTTTTGCAGCACATTCAGTTGGGGATTAAGTAGAATCTCCGTAAAAGGTAAACTGGCGTGCAAGCGAGTGTATTTCGCCAATTTCGTACAATTCGGGTTCAAATGGTTGACGGGAAATCCGGGGTTACATCCACCTGATAATCCCCGAAAAAAGTGAGAAGTGAGTGAGCTATCGAAGAGTTTTCACCAACTTTAGCTGCGATTTGCTCTGTCCAATAGTTTTTTGTGTCAGGATCATAGAGGTCGAAAACGCTGAAGCATAAACACAGGTGTGTGAAAATAAAAAAGGCCTTTTAGTGCGATTTTATAAGACTGTGGTTATGTGGTGTGACCACTGGACCGAAAAACTGTTAAGTGTGTAACAGCTGCCCCAGCACCTGCGTAGACTGTTGGAAATCCGCTGTATTACAGCTGGGATATTACCCACTTCACATGTTCACTTTTCCACAGAGGTCGTTCGGTTTTCCTACGTTCCGCTCTGGACAAGAGTCACATCACTGCAATCTCACAGAGCTCAAGCCGTGATTGCCACCCTGCTGATTTTAACTCTAAGAGGATGAAACGAAACGTGATCCCCGTTTCTCCCTTGTTTTCTGCAGACGTAAACACAAGCGCGCGTATGAAAACAGAAGCACTTAGATTTGCAACTAGATGTTATAAGAATATAAAATTTGAATATCGATGTAAGCAGTCAACACAGCGAATGCTTAAAAAGCTCCCGCTACACTTAGAAAATGTCCTTCTTCCTCGCAAGAATGTACACATCATCCTTGTTTGAAATCACTAGTCCAGACGAAAACGAACACTTCAGTACTCTGTGATCAGGTTTTCTCCTCTTGACTACTGTCAAAGTCTTCGCGATATAATCAGTCTATCTCAACTAAGCGGTGCAAGGACGTGAAAGTACTTTTTTTATTTTACCAAGCGCTACTTCGTGTATTCATATATTCACCATTCTTATCGGGAGTGTTCGATTTCACTGCTGTTTCAGAACTGGTCAAAGTGCTAACAAAACTATGAGGTTGGCTAACGAAAATAGTTTGTTTGAAGGAATATTTTGTCCAGTGTTTTTGAAAACCGGATGTTGCATTCTGAAATATACAGACGTATTCACAACACTCATTCCCTTGCGTTTCGGAGTTATCGTGATGGGCCCCAGTTGTATGGATGTCCTTGAAGGGCCCTCTTTCAAAAGTTAACTCTCTTAGAACCGCAGAACAGACATCAGCCGGCTCTGCAGCCACTCACCAGATTTATATTTCTGTCCTCTGAACCGCCAACTCCACCAAGAAATTGTCTCATCACAGTGAGCTTTCTCATTGATGACCATAGGCTGGACAGACGAAAGCAAGCAGGAATCCCACGTTCCGCAAACTCCTCATTCCCTTGCGTTTCTGAGTTATCGTGACGGGCCCCAGTTGTATGGATGTCCTTGAAGGGCCCTCTTTCAAAAGTTAACTCTCTTAGAACCGCAGAACAGACATCAGCCGGCTCTGCAGCCATTCACCAGATTTATATTTCTGTCCTCTGAACCGCAAACTCCTCATTCCCTTGCGTTTCTGAGTTATCGTGACGGGCCCCAGTTGTATGGATGTCCTTGAAGGGCCCTCTTTCAAAAGTTAACTCTCTTAGAACCGCAGAACAGACATCAGCCGGCTCTGCAGCCATTCACCAGATTTATATTTCTGTCCTCCGAACCGCAAACTCCACCAAGAGTCTCATCACAATGGGCTTTCTCATTGATGACCATAGGCTGGACAGACGAAAGCAAGCAGGAATCCCACGTTTCGCAGCTGACAACGATACTGTGAAGGACTGGGGCGACTGGGGCGATATTCTAAAGACCTGTAGCCCCCATTGCTGGCAAATCCACGATAAGCACTCATTCAGCTAGCTCGTACGAACCAACCGACTACAAGCTTTTAGACATCAAGGTCAAATTTTCATTTGCATAGAGTTTCTGCCAAGTGAACTTTCTCAAGCGTCCTATTAAACTTCAGTGGACGTGCTTTAAATGTTAAACCATACTAAACGAGTACAACAAAATGGTCCCATAATTTCCGTTCTCTCCTTCCATCAGATGAGAGGACGGAGGTTTGGCACTTGACCAAACGCTACTAGCATGCTCCATCAGTAGCATAGACCGTTACACAAATAGTAAAAAGGATGAGGTGTTTGCGTATCCCAGAGACACAAAAGCCAGTATAACTTATCTGATTAACTCTCAGAGTCGTAACATCTAGCCAGTAAAAATCGACAGGCCCAATGATAGTGCACTTTTCGACCTGCGATATGTCTAAATAGTGTTAACTTGGATGCCTTGATCGGATGGCTGTTGATCTGTTCGCGGAGTATCGTAACGAGCGTGCAAACGTGAGTAGCATTTGCGGGTCACATGTAGTTGGGCTCATGTAAAATTTTGTCGACAGACTAAATCGATGGACTTCTTGAAACGTAAAACGCTCGAAGTTTTCGGAAGTTTGTCAAAAAGGTAGTGAAAGTTTTCCAGCTGATGGCCAATCTCGGCGAACGTATCATCAGACAACCGGAAAACAATCGATAAAGTGTCACTTTACCTGTGAATGAAGTCAGTCTTTAATGAGAAACTGTTTCTTCCTTATTGAGAACTATCAGACGTAAACATCCCATAAGCCCAGACCAGCCTGCAGCTAAGTCACTAGTTTCGTGTTACAGCTTGTTGGTTTCTTGGACGAAAGATACTCACGATAAGTCAATAAATTTGTGAAAGATCATTGGATCAATTAAGTTGCATTTAAGGCTTGTTGAACTGATACAGGTGAGAGGAGGCGGATTTCCTACTAGTGCAACGGCCGATACTACTGATGAGGCATGCGAGTAGCATGTGGTTTCCCGTAACTATGCCTCACGTCTAATTGAAGGTGGGGTTTATTACGGAATGTGTGGAACTGCTTGGTAGCACTCGTTTAGAATTGCGTGATAGTTAATGAATATCCAGGGAGGTTCAAGAAGACGCCTTCAAGAAGAAGACTGATATTCAGTCTTTAAAAACTATGTGCATATGAGAGGTTTACTCACCTGTCCAATAGGGCTTTCCTCCCTTGAATAATATCCACAAGTGTCTCTGAACTGCATTCCTATGTATCGTTTGCTCCGCAGATCTCAACTTTACTAAAATTTACTCGTTTACAGCATAGAACTAAATGTAACGCTCATGAGCGATTGGAGCCAGGCCTTCCGTTCTTCTTGTTTGTTGACTGCAAGGTCGATATCTTATTGTGAAAGAATCAAGCTTGACAACAAATCGGGGGCAAGTACACAAAGCTTTCCATTGGTCACTATTGTGAAGGTCTACTTAGATCTGTGTCATGGAGCTGGAAGTGTACACTAAGTTGTGACTGAGCACAAATGTTGAAACCCGAGGCTAAGGCTGCTTCAAGAAGATGGTAGTTTTTCTAGTGGGATTCTAATGATCCAGGCGTTTCTGAAAAGCTCGTGGTAGACGGTAATTTCCTGGGTCAGAACAAGTGTCTGGTTCTGTCCTCGGTCTAGCGATTTTAGGGCTTCTTCAGTAAGACGGACGTTTCGAAGGATTTTCAGCAACCTTATGAGTAGTGCATTACGTACATTTCGTAGTCCAGTTTGGAGCAGTCTAGTGATTTTCCTATTTCAACGCCACATGTGTACATGCATGTATTACGTCACCCATGAAAGTTTACAGCCGCTAGTTGATGGCTTCGAGTTGTTCTCGATAAAATAAGGGATAATAAAACCACCCCTTTATCTGTGATAACCTTCAGCTGAATGTGCTGCACAGATGTTGCGTCCTGTTGCACTTAAAACGACAGTTACGATATCAATATACGTATCAATACCATACAGTAGGTCGGTTTCTTATTTCATGGGCCCACCAGGTAAGCATATTCTCCTAGTTGAACACCAGATTGTTCGTGGACGTTCAGTTGCGAGGTGAGCTGATGTTGACGAACGACTTAGTTCACATCAGCTTCAATCACCCGTTTGTATTGTTCTTCAAATGAATGCATTGTACAGCTATCTGACTGGTGAGCTCCGAACGAGACAAAATCAGTAAGGGTTTGCCAAAGTTTTCATCGACCACGTGGGCGATATCGAAAAACCCGCCTGTGCTTCACAGTATGGACCAATCGCAAAAGTCCTAATTGGCAACAATAAGAAATGTTGGCGTTTCCTGGAATACACTAATTTGCAAATCAATTTGGTTTTGCGAGAGAGTCATTTGGAACCCAGCTGAATCTCCTTTTTCTGATGTTTCCAGACAACTGAATGTGCTGCACCAAACCGCTTCATGTTCCAGTTGCTACGATATTCGAGATATCGCGATACATGTATATACGTAGTACACTACTCATAAGGTTGCTGAAAATTCCTCGACAGCCCACGACCGGCCTGGTGCAGCACATTTAGTTGCTTAGAGACATCAGAAACGAGAGCTTCAGCTGGGTTCCAGGTGAGTCCACTAAACCCCCCTCTTCTAAATCCAAACATTGGTTGCAATACCACAAGCGAAATGGCCGTAAGTTTGCTTCAGCCGACACTACTCGTGCTCAACGCATAGAAGTCTGCTGCACTTCCGGAATCCGAATGCAAGATCCAGGCAAAATAACCGAAAAGCAAAGAAACCTTGGTCTGTAGGCAGTATCGGTCATCAACCTTGGGTGGTTCCGCAGCTGTCGTGGCTGGGTGTGCTAATGGCCTTGAGTCGCAAGCCACGGCTTTGTGACTTGACTGAATACCCGAAAACTGTTGAATCTGAGCTGACCTTGTTCCCTTCCGATAGAACTAACACTAGCTAATGTACTAATTACCCTTTATTCATAGCTTGTGCAGATTTTCCAACCAATCTCAGTCCGGGTTCGATAAAAGACGTTTTTTATGGAGAACCAACCACCACGTTGTTGACTGCTGAGTGCTGATACCGGGTTCTGCCGGCTAGAGGCGCACTCGCACTCCCTCGTGTCCACCGTTTCTGAGATACTATAGAAAGAACTTTGGGTTTTTAGTTTCTCCGGGAGGGGAAGTCTCCGGATAACCTGTAAGCAGACAACCAACTACTTTGCTTTAGATAGTAGCTTGGGAATAGGGAGAAAATAGACATGGAGCCCACACTACTTTCCTGTATCTTGATAGGACTCCGGATTGAGCACCCAAATTTATGGTCCGTTGCTCAATTGTTCGAACTTTTGCACACTCCATGTTGGTGAGCTCAAACAGGGAACGATGTTTTCTACTATGACTCAGTGAAACTGAACATCATTCAACAATTACTTTGCATCGACAATAAGTAACAAAAAAAGCTGTATTTATTCACCTAATGGGTGTTGTTAACCGCCAACCCGCCAGGTCCCTCCTACAGGTGAATGCAATCAGGGTATTAAGTCAGGACAATAAAAGTCCTCGAGCAGACTGCTTTTTCCTTTACAAACGTCCGTATTAAAACAGATCGCAACTAGTCCGGTGTGCCGAAAACTTGCGTTGACCCGCTAGCTATTGAGTTCCCATGAATTATTTGAACATTCGTGCTCATGCATTCAGCTTATTGTGGCTTCACATAAATTTGAAATGTGTACTAATAGCAGATCAACACCCCAACAAAGAATGGGGTTTATGATACCCTGGTTTACTTACGCACAGACAAGAAATGTGATCCATTCTTCCGTTTTAGGAAGGAAACAAACCTTGCAGGTGTCGATAAATACACTCATTTGCAAATTAATTTGGCTTTGCGAGAGACTCACCTGGAATCCAGCTGAATCTCTCGTTTGTAATGTTTCCAGGCAGAGATTCAGCTGGGTTCCAGGTGAGTCTCTCGCAAAGCCAAATTAATTTGCAAATGAGTGTATTTATCGACACCTGCAAGGTTTGTTTCCTTCCTAAAACGGAAGAATGGATCACATTTCTTGTCTGTGCGTAAGTAAACCAGGGTATCATAAACCCCATTCTTTGTTGGGGTGTTGATCTGCTATTAGTACACATTTCAAATTTATGTGAAGCCACAATAAGCTGAATGCATGAGCACGAATGTTCAAATAATTCATGGGAACTCAATAGCTAGCGGGTCAACGCAAGTTTTCGGCACACCGGACTAGTTGCGATCTGTTTTAATACGGACGTTTGTAAAGGAAAAAGCAGTCTGCTCGAGGACTTTTATTGTCCTGACTTAATACCCTGATTGCATTCACCTGTAGGAGGGACCTGGCGGGTTGGCGGTTAACAACACCCATTAGGTGAATAAATACAGCTTTTTTTGTTACTTATTGTCGATGCAAAGTAATTGTTGAATGATGTTCAGTTTCACTGAGTCATAGTAGAAAACATCGTTCCCTGTTTGAGCTCACCAACATGGAGTGTGCAAAAGTTCGAACAATTGAGCAACGGACCATAAATTTGGGTGCTCAATCCGGAGTCCTATCAAGATACAGGAAAGTAGTGTGGGCTCCATGTCTATTTTCTCCCTATTCCCAAGCTACTATCTAAAGCAAAGTAGTTGGTTGTCTGCTTACAGGTTATCCGGAGACGAAATACGCCCATTAGCACACCAATTTGGTTTTGCGGGAGATTCACCTGGAACCCAACTGAATCTCTCGTTTATGAAGGTTTTAATCAACTGTGGGCTGTCGAAGAGTTTTCAGCAACCTTATGAGTAGTGTATTACATCTATACAGGAAGTTGCGATAACAAGGTATTCAGAATGAAGCTGGTGTTTGATAACATACATCAATTAACTGAATACTTGTGGGTTATGCATAGAGCAGCACCTGATTTTCATGCGATCGCAGCGACCAAATTGGGAATACTGACTACAAACTATTCGTTCTGAAAAGTGGTTGAGAGATGTGTAGAATTCACATTCAGTTCAGTCATTATCTTTTCCAAGCCCAATTGTAGCGAGTCCACGCCAGAGGAGAAAGGCACCGAACTCGAGTTTCACTCCTATTAGAGCTCATTGGAAGTGCATATCCTTGGCCGTGCCGAGGTTTGAACCCAGGGGACTGAAATTCGAAACAAGCATGTTACCACAACTAGACGAGTGCATGCTGGATGCACCTGGAAGGACGACCCAGTAACTGTACTGGTTGTGTCGATCGATCTGGGTGCCTGCCAGGACTGCCCAGTTAGGTAGCACTAGGAGACTTGAAACCTGCTTGACAAATTTTTGATTAGTTGTAGACGGTTGCGGGATTTGTACGTAAATCAGGTGCGTTCAGCTTGTGCTGGTCACGTAGTGGTACCATGCTGCCCTCGTAGGTCGGACGTCCGGGGTCCAGCATGACCGAGGATGATAAACACTAAAAAAAGTCGAATCGGAGTCCACTGCTTCCTTACTCTGTTAACGATTCACCAGAATAAGTGCACCAGGGAAAGTGGAGGACTACTCGAATGAGAGTGATGTGAAGATGACTTAGTGGCACATGCAGAAGCCGACTGACTCTGCTGGACTCAGCTGACCTTGTACCCGCACAGCTAGTCAAAATCCAATTGCACAAATAAAAGCGGAGCGATTAACTTTTGGCAGTTAGTAGTTGTCATATCACGTGGCTCAAGGAGCCAATTCATGTCGACAGTTTCATCATCGTTCATCCATGACGAAATCGGATTTTTATGCCTTTAGACAAACTAGAATTAATTTCTAGTATCTGTGAGTCGGACTCATTCACCTTGTATCGGGTCAAAGCAGAAAAACAGTTGTGATATCAGTGAAATCAATCTTCTAAAGCCGCATTTGAAATTCCGATCACTTCCTGTACAAAGGGCGTGGTTCGTGGAGCAAACTGCTTACAAGCCAGAGCAATAACGTCTTCCAAACTTTACCGACCCCCACGACATCCGAGAAAAAATCTTTCCAAAACTGAGTCTCATCCATAAATTTGCTATCGAAGGCATTTGGTGGAATGCCTCCGGGTTTTCTGTCTGGGAAAGTGTTTCAGCTATTAAGGCCATCTGTGCGCAGTTTTTCCCATCTAGTCACATTCGCCACCAAAGGTGACAAACACTCACAATTATGGATAATTTGACAGTGTCTGTGCACTTTTTCACCTAATTAATGCACATTTATCTAGGCACTTTACTTTTCGGTGTTCTATCATCGCCACGATAAATGTTCACAACACTTGGTGAACTAAAAACTAATCGCTCAGTTCAAAAACAACGGTTCGTGGAATATGCGAGAATTTGTCAACACAACACATATAGCTGGGATATAGTTCGGCTCCTCTGATGGTCGGACGGATCATCGAAAACACATTACTGTAAGCGCTACGAAGCGCCAGTCCAGAGGTACTAGTCAGATGTCATCTTGATCAGTGAATTCGTCTTCCCATCTCATTAACGAGCTCTTTTCATTGAAATGGACTTGCTCTGGCCAACATTTTACCCCGGAGGATAGACAATATTGTTGGTTAGAACACATCCTCGCTGCGATCTGAACCCCGACATCTACTCAGCTCTCGATAGTTACCACGTATTCTCATCGTGTTCCAATACGACTTCAAAATTCCAGTTTGGTTGGGTAGCATAGTAACCGCTCTATCACAGTGACCTAGAGATAGACGATCGACGACAGGGATACGGATCTGGCATGTCACATCAGGCCGTCTAGTTCACAGACGTGCCATATTGAATACCAGGACCACTCACGCGAGACGGAGTGTATCATCACACGCTCCAATACCTGGGTTGAAACAAATGCTTATTAGCCAGTTGCGGAAAGCGTGATTCCATTCAGGTTGACTTCTCAATGTATGGGACATTTTGGTTTCCCCTGAAGGGGTTAGATCAAACCGAGGGTGAAATTCGTTTAAGGTGAGCCCAGCGGAAAAACGGTGATGGGTTATCGAGATTCTTTTTATACTACTTAGTAGAAGTATCAGTAGCTTGATATTAGGCGGAAAATTAGGAGTTAGGCATCAGCAACGGCACTACAAGGAAGGCGTATTGATCCAAACTTCTTCACGGATCGGTTCAGGGAAATTTATTATCCGCATACAAACCACAACCCATGGAAAAAAGAGCGCACCCAAAAGCAACCAAGAAAGCTTGTCTCTTGCGACTGATTCTCTCTGGTAAAACATCACAAATTTATACGATTTTCAGAAAAAATCACGTTGAATCAGACGTATTCGATTGTGTGAAAAACAACGCGGAAAGGAGGAACTAAAGTTGGTGATTTGCGGGGCCAAACGAGTCGCATCATTGTCATTCAGGCCTACAGAATCGATTCCCGTGGGTGAAATCAGACGGTGTAAAGGTCATAAACGAGCGCAGAATTGTAGTTTGCGTACCTGGAGTCCGGTCGTCTACCGAAGACCATAACAGTATGAATGTAAGTACGTGAGCACTACTTTGCGACGTTGATGATGGACACCATACTTTCGGAGACGCGATTCATAGGCACGAAATTCCGTTGTCTTCATCTCAATGTTAGTCATTTTAAGATTGTGGTTCCATTTTTGAGTTTTAATGACCAGTTGTCGGATACAGTCGCTTTCATATGTAGAACAGGTGAAGTCACAACAACGAGATCACAACGCAACCCAGATTCCAAGCTGACCAACCAAATTATGCAAAATTCACCACGGGACCAACCAATCACCTTAGAGCTATTGGACACTGTTTAGAAGAGAGGAGCAATTTACACACTCATAGCCGCACTGATGATGTCACCTCGATTGAAGATGAGACATTTGCAAGTTTGGTGAACAGACCAACAACCAAACTCGACCTTAATCAATTTGTGCTATCAGTATGAAAATTGTAAGCCAACATTCAAATAGAATCCAACAAAATAAACCTTTGAGGCTCCAAAACATTTGAAGGTAACTGACCAAACCCTACTCTCCAAGCCTGGTAATGGAACAGGAGTCGTTTCGATGGAAAGATATGATTAACTAAACAACATTCTGTCAGACAATTCTACATGTTGGAAAATGACAGCTGAGAAATACGAGACACAGACAAGAGAGGAACTCGGTATCCAAACTATTACGACAGTACAAGCAACAAGAAGACACTAGTGCTAATAATTCTGAGCAGAGTCGGCCGATCGGGACAGTACCATCCCATGTATGTTGCCGGTCTACCTCCCAGGTTCATCCTCAACTCGTCCAATTCCGCTTATCAATCGCCGGTCAAATACTGGCTTTCTGAAACCAACTGGAAGATAACTGTCAATTCATGGTTTGAAATATACGTCTAAACTAACCAATCAGCTCAAAGAACTTTTGCAAGCCAATTGACAGGCACGGCAAACAGATGAGCGGTAATCTGACCAACCAACAATAACCAATAATAACGTTTTAATTTGGAAACGAACTGAGACATCGGAAAAATGCAAGCTCAGATGAAACCAACTTGACAGATTCCAACGTGGAGTGACAACCTTCAGGTCAGATTATAACCAAGCGATTTCACCCGAAATAATCAATCCGAACGAGCTTGACTACATCGAGGTGCCATTGAGAGAAATAGGCCTTTTCTTCATCTCCACTTGTAAACCGCTAACTCCCGGTTACAGAGCCCGCACTTTCGGATTTTCCAACAGAGAGACCACAGTAAGCGAGTCGAGAAATTAACGAATCAACTTATCGCGTGAAGAGATTGGGTTGCTGAAGAAAGGCAAGTTGATTCACATCACCAAAGCGAAAAAACGATTTTGTAACGGTTGTTACGAATCGTCGGGACTACGGAGGCAAAGCGTTCGAATCGTGAAGACCTGGAACTCGCGGGGAGATCGCGATACAGATGGAAGCTTCAGCTCTCAACAAGACCAGACTTGAGGTTTACAACCCCAACAAGGTCAAGAACAATAGTGTGCGTACGTGTCGAAATATTGGTGGCTCGGTTGCTTTTACCGTCTCCTCGATTGGGAATGAAACGTTCTCAAGCTAATTTTCAATGGACAGATCAACGGCCACCTGTAGGAATCACGGAGCACAAACGATTCACACCAATTCCTCCATGAGATCCCAGTTTAAACTACCTGAATGCCGTCGCCCTTCAGCCAAACCACAACATCGAACTCGGTGGCACATGAACATACCAGTTATAAATTGGAATAAAACTCATTCAGCCGTAGCAATATTTTGGTGCCCAGCTGTCATGCCACCCGAGAGCTGAGTCACATCCAAGCTGTCCAAGCCTGTACTGGAGCAGTCGAGATGCAGACGTTGGGTTCGAACCTCAGACCTTCCGGTCGGTAAATTCACATTTTAACCATTGAGCCATCTGGAGCTCTATACCAGTTAGGATTCAAATCACCTGGAGAATGAACTTACGCTGAGGCACTGGAGATCGGAATTATGTCAACCGTCGTAATGTGGCCAGCCTTCAGTTCATCTGGCTTAGAATTACTGAACCTCTTGATAGACACAGAGGCTGGATGTCGAACAAGAATTCGACTCCAGCTGATGGGACGACGCCCCAGTAAAGCACACACAAGGCCAACAGACACATGTTAATCACATATAACAGTTTGTCTCAGGAAAACGCCAATCTGAGGACCGATCCAAATAGCATTTAATAGATTATAAGAACGACTGATAGTAAAAAGCCGTCATAAGGGTTATTCACAGTACACAAAAACGTCGGATTGCAGAGTCTTCTTTCATTACACCTTGTTTTTACTTCAAACGTTCCATAGAGACCAAAGTTTGCAATCCAGATTTACGTAGAACGGATATCCAAAACGATTCATCCTCGCGTCGCGCATCGTATTTTACTCGTAGGACAAGAATACAAGAACATAATCCGGTGTTCCCAGCTGGCGTTTGAAAAGAACCTGTCTCAAGTATAGTTGCTTCAAACCAGGACCCGACCCTCCACAAACTTGTTAGATGCGCTGTGTCCAAAGAAGGATGTGTATAAATCGAAGTCGTAGAGCGACATTTATCTGACAAACGGGTCAGTGACAATGATGTGATTGCACACATCTTAACAGGTGAAGACATTCGATAAGACGCATAAATTCATAATTTAAAACAAAAAAACCTACGGAATGAAAACCGTGATCAATGGTGGTATGATACAACCAACTGGAATGGAGATCGGCAATATATATGGAAACAGTGGTAGCTCAGCTGTGCTCACTGATGATGTTTGCGAGCAGACTGTCAAGGTCAGCCAACAGGCCAACAGCCACGTGACCTAAATCTAATCAAACGGATATGGTAATTTCTAGGTCAGCGGGCGGAGGGGGGCGTTATCAGATGAAGTGAAAAGGAATGATGAGGAAGGCAGATTTCACGTGAATACCGCTCCAGTGCAACGATGAGCGACTAACGACGTCAGGAATGCGGAACGCTCGGCTCCAATACCACCCTGCGAAATCTAACATGGCCTTCCTTGATGACAAATTAGATAGGTGAGGATGCAACAGCCACATGCGTCGTGTATCAGTGAAACCTTGTATCCTCAAAATTTCGCAAACTATGGGATGCCTACAGGTAAATCGGCTACGTCCAATGGGTGGATGCATTGAATGAATAAACAAATACACCTCAAGGTTGACTGATCGATTAAGGGTCATGCCCCGTTGGGGGGAATATTTCATCCACAACTTTATACACGATGGCACACGATGGGGGTCGCAAAGCGCTAGACTCATGTCATTAACGTCGACCACCGTTCGGTGGTAACAAATATCACACCTCCTCAAAACAGACGTCATAATCGTCTAGCATTTCTTTTTGGGACAACAGAATCTGGTGATGTGCGTTTACTTCATCCAGATGAGATGGAATGTGCCGTAAGAACACTGAGTGATAGCACAAACAGCGCTTTTCTTCGGCTCTTAGATACATGTCCCAGTTGGACAACAACAAAAAGTGTTTGAGAACGCTGATAGTTCAGACATTTGTTTCGGCGCTATTGTCCACAGTTTCGACCCAGGAGCTCTTTGAAAGCGTTGTCACCATCTAAGATTGTGAAGTCTTTTGATTCAAGAACTGAATGCTCCCTAACCGAATCTCAGCAATCTGCAAGCTCCAACTTCCGGAGTTCTTTTCATGTCTGATAGCCAGAAAACGTGGCGTTCAATTGTGTCGATATGTTGTTGGCTGGATTGCGGTTGTTGGGTGCTGATCAAGTGGCTGTTGTTCTTTTCACCGATTTTGTTAAAACAAAAAACTTCAAGTTATGCGAACCACTCGGTGATCAACTGAACAACTTGAGCTACCAACATTCTCTTCTCTGTCATACCGCGAGATGGCAAACGAGAGGATCTGCTGTCTAGATGTAACACACTACTCATAAGGGTCCTGGAAATGACCGGTTTCGCCTTTCTTGGGGCCCATCTGGTGGTAGACGCAGTTCCCCAGTTTCCGTCAACCTTATGTTTTAATTGAACTGTCGAACTGGAAGCTTGTCTCGTGATGATCCCGCGAAAAACCGCCAAGGTTATTCAACAAACTGACAACCAATGAATGGCTGACGTGATCAGTAAGACAGTTGTCTGAAGGGCGAAACCGGTCGTGGACTGTCGAAGCATTTTCAGCAACCTTATGAGTAGTGCGTTGCGTATAGACAATTGTCTGGTTTCTTGGGTGAGATACCTTGAAAATGACATCATATGCATTCATTGCAAGCCTGGTCAGCAGCCACGTGTACAGCTATTATCCTGTCTGTGGCATCTGCCGCAATAACCCCGCTGAAGGAACCTTAACAGCTCACGAGGTTCGTTTCAGTCCAATAATTTTCTAGTAAAAAGGTTGGAAGAAAGGTGATTCAGCTTGATTCAATAGACGTCTGGAATTGAGGCTCAGTAGTTAGCGAACTGTCACTAGAAATTCTCAACAGTACGGAATCGCAAGGAAACATGTTTACAGTAGGTTGGTGTATCGAAATACCAATGTACATTGTAGTGACTGCAACTACCACGGCGAATACCAAGTCAAAACAAAGGGAAAAAAGTTCCATCAAACAAACGGTTGTATCAACTCTAAAAAGTAAAAAACAAACATCGAGAAATACACTCATTTGCAAACAAATTTGGTTTTCCCTGAGACTCACCTGGAACCAGCTGAAACCCTCGTTTATGATGTTTTTAAGCAACTGAATGTGCTGCACCAGACCGCCTCATGTTCCAGTTGCTACGATATTCGAAATATCGCGATACATGTATATACTTAATGCACTACTCATAAGGTTGCTGAAAATGCTTCGACAGTCCACGACCGGTTTCGCCCTTCAGACAACTGTCTTACTGATCACGTCAGCCATTCATTGGTTGTCAGTTTGTTGAATAACCTTGGCGGTTTTTCGCGGGATCATCACGAGACAAGCTTCCAGTTCGACAGTTCAATTAAAACATAAGGTTGACGGAAACTGGGGAACTGCGTCTACCACCAGATGGGCCCCAAGAAAGGCGAAACCGGTCATTTCCAGGACCCTTATGAGTAGTGTGTTACATCTAGACAGCAGATCCGCGTAAAAAACAATCATGTTAGTTCTCACGGAAATCCACATTTAAAAAAAATATAGACAGTCAACAAATATTCTATGTTTCATCCACCAGGCGTCAGGAAAACTTCGAAAAGTGATTTTCCCAGGTTATATTGTAGACAATCTAGGATCAACGTACCAGTTTTAAGTACTAACTTAGTAAACTATGAAATACAGCAAAGAATGTCAATGAGCCGGGTGTACCCCGTCTGTTAATGGACAATTGAATTCCATATCCAATAGATATAACAATATACTCCATTTGCATATCTACATTCTGTAAGGTGATCGCCACTGTGACACCCGAAAAACCGGACGATTGTCCGTACACCACGTGACCGATTAACAACGGAGTTCAAACGTGAGTGATAATCAGACTGAGACATATTCCATGGGTGCGTGTGTACCGGAATTCATGGATCGATGCGATTATGTGTATATAGAGAAGTCGTCACTCGAGGAACCAGTCAATCAATACATGTGATCACGTGATGTGGTTTCCGTTATTGAAGGATGAGTGGCGCTGTTCTGTCAAAGTGAAAGCTGATCAGCCCCTCGTGACCGAACGGATGTGGGTTCAACCACTCTCTGAGTTTCGTCAGGTGCGCGCTGCTGATGATTCCATACAAGGACGAAACAACTGTACAGTGCTTCCCGGTTGTTCATCATAGAGTGACTTTACTAACGGGATGAAATCTCCACTGTATATAAGGAACCACAAAACACCACGTACAATAAACATAAGGTATACGGTACAAATAGACCGACGCCATGTTACAGTCAACATATCATTTGTCTACCTTGGTGAGCACACAAACACGTTCATGGTCATCTTTGATCCGGTCAAACTGGGTGTCGCGACCACATTGTGTGCAGCGCATTGTTTCTGGAATTGTCGTTCGGGTAAATGGAGGGAGCTAGCAGCGTATTTTTGTTTTGGAATACTAGAGTGGCCCTAAGACCGAAGGATGAGCTTCAGGGGCTCTCGCGGAATCTACGGTGCGTGACAAGCAATCATCAATGAGAATATGAAAACAGCGTCGAATACCTTATCTGTTTTAATACTATACACGAAGCAACACCAGATATCGAGCCGCCGACCAGAGCGACAACTTGGATACCAGGTTGAAACCACTTCATTTTGCTTCCGACCGAGTTATCCAAATCCGTATGTCACTATGAAAGTACTGTTAATAGGACCGACACACTTCTAGTAGTAAAGCGACTTCTTCGGTTTGATTTTTTTGCACGTGTAACATTCGAAGCAGGCCAAAATTTACTAGTCGAAAAAGATACTGAAAGATCCTTCGTCAAAAGACTCTGCAATTATTTGTTTTACGGAATCGGTTTGGAGGTGGATCGATATGAATCGATTTGGGTCAAACTGGGTGTCGCGACCACATTGTGTGCAGCGCATTGTTTCTGGAATTGTCGTTCGGGTAAATGGAGGGAGCTAGCAGCGTATTTTTGTTTTGGAATACTAGAGTGGCCCTAAGACCGAAGGATGAGCTTCAGGGGCTCTCGCGGAATCTACGGTGCGTGACAAGCAATCATCAATGAGAATATGAAAACAGCGTCGAATACCTTATCTGTTTTAATACTATACACGAAGCAACACCAGATATCGAGCCGCCGACCAGAGCGACAACTTGAATACCAGGTTGAAACCACTTTCACTCTACCCCGCTGCGAATGCGTGCGTCCCATGTCGACGACTGCCCGATTACCGCCGTCTTTCCATTACCCGTTAACCGCACAATAAATTACCTTGCAACAAGCGCCGAAGTTGGACCAGCCAGCCAACTATCCTATTTCTTAGGAGGTCAGATCATTCCAACAGTATTCGGAAAATGTCATAGAAATCCTCGCTCCAGATGTTGTAACACCAATTCCAACCGAAGCTGGAATGATTTTGGTGTCAAAACCGTCCTGCTTGTTTACGAATCTTATAAACACTGACCGGTAACGAATCCCGAAATCCCAACCAAGTTTGTTTGCCCTTCAATTCAAGGGGTGAATTAAACGAACATCCTGTGTTGGCAAGACAGACCATCGTCCAGGTCTGATTTGTAGCATTCGACCAAAAGGTTATTGGTCCTGTGGGCTGTCAATGGTCCCGTTATCACTATTATGGGTGGCCTGCACGGGTTTACTTCTCATCATAGGCCCTAGACGCCAGCACTAATAATGTGTTGCTGGGGCAAACCGATCAGCCCTAATAACGTGAAAAACATACAGGTTATATATGAAGGCCATAGTGAAGTATGATCAGTTGTGTGACATCTAAAACATACTGGAAACAAAACCTGCACGTCTTCAGATTTGAAAATCAGTTATGTTGTCCAACAGGTTTCAAGCATCCTGGCGGTACCTGACGGATGGAAAATCAACCGACAGAATCAGGACAGTTACTGGGTCGTCTTTCGAGTATACCAATCACATCGCTGAAGAGTGAACACGTTCCCATGTTCAGATGTGACAATCCACGTGCATTCACCGTGCGCTGGTTGAGTAGTGGTAACATGTTCGTCTCGAATCTCAGATCTTCTGAGTTCAAACCTCGGAACGGCACTTCCGATGAGTTCTAATAAGGGTGAAACTCGAATCCAGCGTTTCCTCCGTTTGATATGGACTTCCCGGGATGATTGCTCCAATTCTACGGACTCCGCAACCACTTACAGCTAATTAAGTTGTCCCACGTTAAAGGCCTTGATTTCCCGATATTGAACCGAAACTTTGATGTTACGTTTTGTGTCAAATTAATTGTCAAACTATGGTGATTTTTACAGTAAACTTACAAATAATTCCTCTCGTTAACTAAACTACAGGGTGGCTTCTCCTTGGAGGTTTCCTTGTATAGGGTAACCTGTATGGATGCGAAGGCATAAATACTTGATGTTTATGGTAACCACCGGAGAGATTCTTGTCTCATCTAACCGCGTAGCTGCATTCGCTCGGTTGATGTCGAAAACTTGCCTGGTCAACAAAAGACCGAAATTCCAATTTTCCACACACCTACCACTGATTCCGTGATACCCCTAGACTCATTGATTGCGTGCCAATGGACTTCCATCTTCCATTCGTTACTCTCTTGTCAACCGGTTCGGCTCTTGTTACACCTAATCTAAGACATTAATTATGGGATCATATTGCATAATTTTTCAGACACTTCCGTACCGACAAGTTGCTTACGCAAACCGGATATAACATATTCTCAATGCAGTTCAAAGACTGGATTCAACAGTTTACATATCCAGTGGAGAATTTGGACCGTTTGAATAGTCATCAAGCGCGAACTGGAAGGGCGAAACCGGTCATGGGCTGTCGAAGAATTTTCAGCAACCTTATCAGTAGTGCATTACTGTAGGTCTCATTGGGGATTTCGAAGCTGGGACAAGATTATGTTATTGCTCTCCTAACTAGGTTAAGCTGGTGTTTAACGACCGGCTGTGTAGACACGTCTCGCCATTATGAAGGTGGTATTGAATTCTTATAATTCAATACCATCGATTTATTTCCGAGTTATTTTCCAAGACTGTCGCGTGAGTCCAACGAGCCCACCCTGTTGTTTTAGCAAACGCTGATCGTATTTTTGCATTCTGAAGACAACGGACGACCGCGGGCTGGTTTGACTTGGGTTTAAACATCCCTAAAACATTTGCCTTTCATTAGTTTGCGCCGAAGATCCGACGTGAACTACCGGGCATTCGGCCAAATGGTGGCGTGGTAGTATACTGCTAAAATTTGCACTTTCTTGACAATACGAATCGCGAAAACCAGAGGAGTGTCTGGCGCAAGTACCGCTTATATGCACCATCCTGAGTACTGCACTGCAACAAATTCTGGAGGTATGGCCTACGTCAAATTCAGCAAGGTCCGAAACCGAATTCTTTCATATATTGCGATCGAGTGTAGTTTGACTTAAAATCAACTCTGCTGTTTGGGCCACTTGATACAAAAATAGGCGAAACTCGCATTTCGAGACGACGACTCACGAATGGTCAGCTGAGGAACGGAGCTGCACCTTGTCGACGACCGGAATTCAGATAAATTCACGGGAGACCCCGTCACTTATACAGAACTGGAGGGTGATCATCTTTATAGGAGTGAGAAATTTTGAGATACAAAACGCCTCCATGGTGCAAAACCAGTGAGCCACTCAGAGAGGATTTATCCGAATGCGCAGACGTCGGATTACCAAATAAGCCAGGAGTCTACTTGTTGAATGCTAACAAGTGCGAGAGGTAAGCTCATTAGCTGTTATCACCTCACAGGTGTGCAGATGGGCGCCCTCGGAAACAGTGACACGGTAGTTTAATGCCGAAACTAGAGTAATGGAATCGACACAATAATGCGGAACCTCAGTAATAAGCAATCGACAGTGCTGGTGTTCACTGCTTGTTGAGACTGACCAATGACTAGAAACAAGAAATTTTATTCCCTGGGGTTTGCCAGGATGTCGAGGACTTGCGGACCGGCGAATCCGTTTCGGATGTCATCCATTACTTGGAAGTGCATTGGTGTGGCATCCTTTCATAAAACTGTCGGGCTGTTGATCACTGTTCGGATCAGGCTTGGGAAATTCGTCATCAAAGATGGCCGTCTTATGTAGTTTTGACCGCATCCATACAGCTCTAATTCATCTAGTTCAGCTGGTTTTCAGGAGGGATTTTCAGGTTAATCATGGTTGTTTGAGTTTTTGTTGCCATCCTATCATCCAACCTTGTCACAAGCTTGTGATTCGGGCAGACCGAAAGACCTAGGAGCACCGGAACTTGCGGTGTCTATTTATAACAGTGTCCTCAAATTTCTTCAGAGATCTAGCTCAGTGCCACACAGTTGTTGGAACTTGCCCGATCATCAAAGAGATGTTTCTGTTAACTAGCCTCTTCAAGGAACAAACGAAAAACACAGCCACTCTGAGGAGGTACACGTTAAAAACAGTCTGAAGACTATCGCTTATCCAATATTCAGCTGCTTCAGATACTCTGGGTTTATTGTGGCAAAACCCGCTCGCTAGCTATATCTTAGTTTACAATGTATCCATCCTTTCAGAGGACTGAAGGTTCACATTGTAGTGCTTCATTGGCCAGAGCAGAACGGGCTTAGTCAACATTATCCAGGTTGGGCAAGGCATCCATCTTCTGAAGACGGATGCTATAAGACGTCTTTGCACCACAGCCAGCGTCGCTGGATCATCTGTCACGCATGACACGCTGGATCATCTGTCACGCATGACACGCTGGATCATCTGTCACGCATGACACGCTGGATCATCTGTCACGCATGACACGCTGGATCATCTGTCACGCATATTTTCCGAAAGCGGTATTGAAGACCGTTCATTTCTTGCCTCTCGTATTCGGTTTTTAAAGAGAACAGTTCTCTAGGCATCTGACCACAGGAGAAGATAAACGTTGAAATGGTTTCTGAACCAGTCAACTGAAAACAAACTTTGACATTGTGTTCGGCAATACATCATCAAATTTGATGGGGTTTAGCTGATTGCGACTGTAACTCCTTCCGCCACACCAGTCTGAGTTCGGTTGCACCCCCATCTATTCATACGTAAGCAGCGCGCCTTCATGAATGTACGTTTGAAGGTGTAGGAGCTCTGGAGAGCGACTCCATTATTGTCGGGAATCCGGGTGGGGAGAGGGGGGTGAATGACACCCTGAAATGTCACCCTTAGGTCATGGGTAACTGACAAGGGCGAATATGAGTTATGAAATCCAACTCCATAACCACACAGGAATGGCACCCGAAATCTGGTAGCCTAATTTAATTACCTGATTCATGTAGGACCCCTTTCGAGCCGGAAAACGAGTACTTTCAAATACCATCTGTTACAGTCGGTCGTCCAAACCCACGTTACTGTGCTCTTCTGGTCATACCGCTCTACTACACTTTACCATCGGGGGTCATAGTGCGACAGATGTTGCCACTTGGAAAGCAGTTTTACCCGACTGTCCACGCAACAACTAAAAATGAAACTGGATATCGGGAAACAGTGGTTGGTTATGCCGCTGAACCAGGTCGACCGACATTGGGTAACATGGGCCGGATATAAGTGAACGAGTCCCTATGATAGAACACGTGTGAAGTAAACAATTTCGAAATAAAAAAACACCGGAGAGGGTGGATATTCGCTTTTAAAAACGCATCAGTACGGTTCAGTGGCGTAGTCAGGTATATGAGGAAAACGACGCACGTGTCCCGTGAATAAAACGGTTGGGTAATACATAACGAATTTGTGATACTTATCAGAAGTCACGGACAAACGAATATCACCTGTGTGAAAGGCAGGTTGAATGGGGCCGATAGATGACCTCGTTGTCAGACATGTTAAGAGAACGGACAAGGTACGTGGATCGATTCACCTTTAAAGGCCACACAAACTTAGCTTGGACACAGCATTCGGGTTGACTTGACCCTGAGATTGATAATAGTTTGAATCGTACCAGTTGTGACTGGCTCAGAGGTATCACGGATATGACTTAGAGAATATGCTACCACAAATTGACGTGATCGGTTTCAGTCAGGCGTGACGAAAATGTGCTTCTTCCGACTAACTACTCGGGGTTTTGTTCGTGCAGTTTGTCCGACAAGGCTCTGTCGTACGACCAATACGTGACTCAGTGGTAAGACCGCGAATTTACTGACCGGAAGGTCCGTGGGACGAACCTGACCTTTACATCTCGACTTCTCCTGTTTAGGATTGGGCAACCTGGTGTTTCCTTCATGTGGCATAGCAGCTATGTACCGAAAAGGTGCTACGGCTGGACGGAACGAGTGGACACGGAAGCTCGGCAGTTCACCTTCTAAATGCAGTCAGACTGTGGGACTGGAGCTTAAATTCAATCACCGACTACTGACTTAGACTTCTGGTTCGGCAATCAAGTCCCCTTAGATGGGAATTTCCTCTGAATTTCCCATGCTTTGTAGCACTCGCATGGTTTGCGATACTTAGTTCCAGGATTTCAAAGCCACACTCGTATGTCATCAGGATGACATACCTTCACCACCCCCTTAATCGAAACTTGTGTTTGACTGTGAAGACCATAAAGATGTTTCTCCCACGGCGCAAAAGAGAAGCCGAACCAGAAGGCCTACACAGCAAAAGACTTGAAGGCACAGTTGGGAAAAGACGTCTAAATTCAACGCTCATTCCAAGGAGACTCGAATGAACTAGTTACCAGAGGAGTTCGACATTTTCTCCATGACAGGCGCGGCCGCTAATCGAGGACTAACAGTTCCAACCCTGAAATCTATTTGAAAGACAAATGGTGCTACTTCACCATCAGCTTCTGGGTTCATCCCGGTGGTCCATTGTTTGAAATTACCGAACAAAACAAGATGAAAAGTAGATTCAAATCCCACGAAAACCTGCGACCTACTTTCACGTGTATACTTGGGGTCAACTAACCTACATGCACTTTAAAGCCAGACGATGTACTTTACTCCCAGTAGCGAGATTTCGGATTTTTGTGAACATGGATTGCATCCCGTAAAGCAAACTCTGAGAAGTTCAGATGCACTGTACATCTTTTTCCCTCTTGTTGGGAACCACAAGCAGAGCGCATCCCATGAATTCCGGGCAATCTGAACCAAAAATGATAGATCCCATTGGCTAGCTGAGCTCACACAATATAAATGAGGTTGAGTGTCACTCTTCTGTCAAGCTTATGGCTATCGGTCCCCGGATGTGATGACTAACCAAACAGGAGATAACGGCTAGGTAAAAAGACAGATGTGTACGTAATAACGAATGATTCACTGCGAAAAACCGCGGAAAAAGGGGCAGCCATTCGACACAAACGAAAGATAGCTGATCATTTACAAACCGGATTGATCATATGCAAAACAAAACAAAACAAAATGAACAGAGAAAAAAGGGGCACCGCGCCAACAAGAGGGGAGACGGGTTGGAGAGAACCACCAAGGAACTACAGATGATCGCCAAAAAGAAACAAATATATGGAAACGAATGATAACGAAACTCAATCAAGCTTTCGGGCAACCTCGGTATTGACTGGTTCAGCGACGCAGGGAGGATCATTTTTTAATTTGGCGGAGCCATTCGAAGTAGTCGCTGGCTTTAGCCGTGATTTCTTTTCCTTCGCTGACTTGGTAGGGGTGGAATCGGTGGACATCAGGGTATAGACGGGCCGAAACGATTCGAAAAAGCCACAGTCTTCAAAATAGTTAGGAAACAGCCAAAAGGTGTACTTCCCCATGGTGACAAACCAAACGGAGAGGTATAACATGAAACGGATAAGGGCCACAACGAGCAGCAGACCAAAAAGGAGCGAGGCTAGTATGGTGAGATAGTAGGCCCCAGTTCGAAGTTCTGTCGGCCAAATGGGAAACAAGCAACATAAGATGATACTAATAATGACGCCAGTACCCGCAAGCCAATTGAACAAGCCTGGAGGTGGCTCATACACCCATACGTACACAGTAGACGGATCATCGAGAACGAATGTCTGTTCGTTGGACATCTCCAGTCGCACTGGTTTCGATGAAGAGGAGCTTTGTGATTTCGGATTCGCAGATGTCTTGCAAGTAGGTTCCACATTCGAGCCTTTTCCCGTGACTGATGCCTTGTCTTCCGCAGGCGATTCCGGCAAGGTTGTAGAATCTACAGCTTCCTGGAAGAGAAGGAACAATCAAGACAATAAACTGGCCCTTGTATTTACAAAGGTACGGGGAAGGATAAAAGGTTTTGGTGGCCAGCAGAACCCCGTCACAAGATACAGACTACCGAATGTACTGCAGCAAAGCCCAGTCATTTTCCTCAACACATAACCATGGCCGGGGGAAACGGTATTAACATCAGCACTACAATTAGCGAGAGGTCCTCCAAAAAGGTCATTCGTGTAAGAGCATTTTCCGCTAGCCAGAAGAGGACATCCAACCGGAAAGTGTCAAACGGAAAAACAACCCTCCCTGTTGGAAGGGATCACTGTATTTAGAACAATGGGCCAGCGCATCAGTACCCTAGCCTCGTTCATCTGTAAGTCCACGAAGCAGAAAAAACCGTTCAGCTCTAGCACTCTTTCGGTGCCATGCCACCCGAAGGAAGCACGAGAGCTGGGATACTGCTAGGTTGCCCAAGCCTAGATAGGGGAAGCCGAGAGGCACGGTTTCCATGCTAAGATGCTGTCAGTCCGTCCAGGCATAGACAGGGACGATCGGGAAACTAGGATTGGGTTTGAACCGTGAACCTTTTGACCAGTAGTTCCGCGTCTTAACCGCTGGGCTACTTCGAGCGAAATTAAAAAAGTACACCACTTAGCTACGTACTATCCCCCCTGCGAACGACTTTTTCACACTTAATGTCCCTTATCGAGTTAAGCAGTGATATTCAAGACGTGTCTGAAACGATGCGACTAGGAGCGATTTTCCGCGACTATTGTTGTACGGAAGAAACTCACTGGCAGTCAATTAGCCATATAAGGATGTCCTGAGCGTGTCATTCCGCCTAATCCGACACTTAACAGCAACTGGCGATTAGATGTGCTGATGGCCTAACAAAATGCCATATGACCTGTTTATCTCGGATTTACACCAGATCACAGCGTGCCCGAACAGTTCCACATGAGCCAAGATGTCTTCTGCGCAGAGGCTCATTGGCATGGTTCGATCTAACAGGCAAATCCGAAAATAAACTGCGTTCTACTGTGTACTGTGCGTGTTAAGTCCAAGAAGTACACACTATTTTACGACAAATAAACTACGGCGGGTGTTAAATTCAGACTCGAAGATTTCAATCTCGGAAAAATCTGACATTGTAATGCAATATTCCGGGATCACACCCGAACGCCGTAAACAATATCATCTGAATTTACGAGCCAGTAAGTCATTCAATATTGAAGAGCGAAACACTCAAGCGAAATCTAAGTAGCTTAGAGTGGACCTTCTTACTTCTGCATCCACGGAGGTCGCCAGCTCCCCGGAGGTGTCTTTGTTTTTGCTATCGTCAGATCGTTTTTTGAGCTTCGTCTTGGTCGACGACTTCTCCTCGTCAACTGTACGTTGCTTCCGCTTGACCTTGATGGCACTGAAACAGAATTATGGGCCGATTGATGAACTTACCGATAGAACATTTGCTTCTGAATCAAAGTGTTCATAAATGATACTGCTGCAGCAGGGGAGTTGAAAAGGCGAGGTTTGGGGTTTTTTGCACCAGGTTGTACCTTGGCCCAAGCAGAGTCGAGTAGCATATCGATGGCCTCCTGAGGTGAAAACGCACGTACAACCGATCCACCGAGACGGCCATCTGTCGTGGGTAATTTGCGGTAAAGGAATTTGGCTACTTCCAGCTCGTCTTGGGTCGGTTTCCATGGTTCGTATGAACTCTGTTTGCGTTTCTTGCGTTTATCGAGCATTTGAGACTGAAGAAAGTAAAAAAACGCGATGTTCCCTCACACAAAACTAGTATGTTCATCTCTTTCTAGACCACCCACTGTTATCCACAGAGTTATAGGAGTCATACAATCCTTAGTTGGAACGCCGGTCTTTGGCTCACCAAACATGGTGAGATGACCGTTCAGCTGTAACACCCTTTCGGTGCCTTACTGCCACGCCACCCCAAGGAAGTACGAGGGTTGGGATACTGCAAGGTTGCCCAAGCCTAGACAGGGGAAGTCTAGAGGCAGAGGTCGGGTTCGAACCTCGGACTTTTACTGACCGAAAGGTCCGTTGTTCGAACCCAGACATGAAGATACACATCATTGGAATACTTTGCTCTGTCCTGTCATGTCAAATCTGCGCCGTGAAATGCAACAGTGGTTCATCAGTTCACCAATTCTTGTCCTCCAGCTCATTCTCTGTTTTGTTCCCCACTGAGGACGAAATCTACGGATCTGGTGACTTTATACACCCAGAGTTTTCCAACTATAAGCTCTCCTACTGTTTTCGTCTTAAGAAAGGAGTTTCTCAGCTTCCTTCCCCAGACAATTGCGCCAATGACCCGCAACTAAATTCAGCCTTCTCTGATGTAACAAACAGTTGTCCCGTGTATCCATTTCTACATGGTGATGACGCGCCCTCTTTTCCCTGTGTTGAACAAAACTGTAAATAGCTACGTCATTTCGATCCCATTACAAAAGCCCCAGAAGTGAATGGCTTTTCACATTGTTCTTGCGGGTTATGCAACCGAGTTCTCCCCACATATCAACCCCCTCAAACTCAACTTGTCTGTTCTTCAACCACGGCTATAGTATCGAACCTTTGGTCTCTTTCCAACACCCTACTCATCAGTTGACACTATGAAGTCTTCTGTCCCATCGGTTCATCAGTTCATTGTCTTATCAATTTTTCCTCCTAAAATCCAATTGATATTTCGCACTGACTGGGATGGTATGCGAAAACTTTTCAGGTTGTGTCCATTTATCCCCAATTGATCAAACCAGAAAAGCCCGAATTCTTCGAATGACTTAACTACGCGTGCCTGTGGTTAGAAAAGAAAAGAAAAATAGACCACACACGCGCTGAAGTCGTTACATGTACTACCTAATCACTCATAACTGACAGAGTCAAACAAGAGTTTGTTGCGTAATGGACAGCCCGGGAGAAACAAAGCGCCCCATAGAAATCAATGCTTGTGGAGATTTCTTCCTGTACAGCTGTTTCATCCTTGTTGGGAATCATCAGCAGTGCGCATCTCAAGAAACTCCGGAAAGTCTCGAACCCGCGACCTCCTGGCTAGTAGTTTGAACACTTAACCGTTCGGCCACGGGCGGCTGATCAGCAGTGTGATTATTTCATCGATCACGAAGTTAAACAGGAATGGGGAGAGTGGGCATCCTTGACGGACGCCACTTTGTGCACGGAAGCTTTTGGAACCCCCCTCCCCTCTTATACTCTCACACGTCCGGAAGTCTTGGAATACAAAGAGCTTATTATGTTCACGAACTTCCGGGGCATTCCTTGGTGGGCAAGCGTGTCAAGTAGAACAGACCGGTCAACCGAGTCAAATGCGCCCTGGAAATCCAGGAATACTAGAATTGTGGGTCGTTTATACGTATGGCGTTGTTCTAGCACCTGACGAAGTGTGAAGATTTGGTCAACGCAACCCCTACCAGGCCGGAATCCCGCTTGCTGCTCTCGAGACAGTGTCTCACGAGCCACCGTAAGGCGACGAAGCACAAGTGACGCCAACAGTCTCGTTACGACCGGGGTCAAGCTGATCCCCCTGTGGTTGCCACACTCACTACGAGCCCCTTTTTTGAAAATGGGCACTATCAACGACTCTCCCCAGTTGTCTGGGACAGACTCCTTTTCCCAGATGCAGGCAAACAGATCAGACAGGCGTTGACTGAGGATTTCACCCCCATCTTTGAACAATGCGGGTGGGAGGTCATCCGGACCAGAGGCTCGGTGGCGCTTGAGAGAACATATGCAGTCATAAACCTCCGAGGCCGTAGGTGGTTCCACGTTCACCGTCCAGGGTTCTACGTCACCTGTGGGTTCCAGATGGGCGCCAGCTGGTGGCCATGACAATTGTTGTTCGAAGTATTCGGCCCATCGGTCGAGACGTTCTTCTTTATTCGAGATGGTCACTCCATTCCGATCCTTGATAGTTTCGCTCACAGGTGGTTTCCGGGGACCGGTCGCACGGATCAACTGAAATAATCTTCGGGCATTACCGGATTTCTGGGCCTCTTCCATTTCCTTGGCTTTCTGTGTCCACCACACTTCGCGGTCGGCTTTCACACTCACCTTCACTTGACGTCTGATAATTCGTCGCACCAAGTTATGTTCCGGGCCGGCTGGGATATTTCTCCGAGATTTAAGCAGTGCCACCGTTCGGTCTGATATCCAGTGCTTGAGTGCGCCTGGTGGTGCCGTGCCACAGGCAAAATTCCCAGCACTATGCAAAGAGGTGGCAATCTCGTCCCAGTATGCGTTCACATCTGATGGTGGAGCATTTGGAAGAGACCCTAGAAGACGATTCTGGTAAGTTCGTCTAACATCCGGATCTGCCAGTCTCTCAGTTGCCAAGCGATTTGTCCGCACCTTACGCGGTCCTGGAAAACGTAGGGAGAAGCGACTCCGGACGAGCGCGTGGTCGGAATCCACAAATGTGTTCCAAAACGACCGACAGTCAGTTACTGATCCGCGCCATCGGTAACTGATGGCGATGTGGTCGATTTGAGTTTGTGGTCGGCGTGTCGTTGGAGGACACCATGTGGCCAGACGACTTCGGCTATTCCGGAAGTTAGTACTGCATAGAAACAGCCTGCGATCAGCACACAGCTGAAGCAATCGTTCCCCATTGTCCGTACGTACCGAGTCCAATCCATGTCGACCTCCTAATTGAGTCTCAGATACGCTAAGCCTGCCCACTTGTGCATTCAAATCTCCAGCAACCACCACGATGTCTGAGCTTTTAGCTCGCCGCAGCAGGGCATTCAGGGCGTCATAAAACCTGTCTTTGACGGTGTCGGAGCTACAGTCAGTTGGGGCGTACGCAGACACGATAAACAAACATCGATCAACATCCCGCTTGTGAGACCCCTTCACAGACGTTGCCAGACGAACCGCACAGAGGCGACTATCAACAGGTATCCAGTCAAGCAAGGATACTTCCGCCCGGTGACTTAGGACGATACCAACCCCTGCACATCCAGCCACAGCAGCCTCTGGATCACCAGAGGTGCGCAGTCGGAAGCGAGTGGAGACTGATGGGGCGGTTAGCTCAATCACTGTGCTTGCATCTTGAATTCTTGTTTCCGAGACACAGCACACATCAATGCCAAGCGAGTCCAGTGTGAGAGCAAGAGCAGCTTGTTTTCCTGCTTGCTTCAGAGTGCGGACATTGACGGCGGTCAGATAGACTGGGTGTCGAGGCTCGAAGATTGATTTGGAGATACCTGAGGATGTCGGCGCCATGTGACGATCAGATGCTGCCCGCAAAACCGATGCAAAACGAACGGAGTCATCAGTCCTAAGTGCTGGGCCTACGAGAGGAGAGTTATTAATGGGGCGGGGAGAGGGGGAAGACAAAGTATGTGAAAGTGTAAGAAGGGAGGCGTCAGCAGTAGTCTGTTTTCGCTTACCCGCCCTGCTGTATACACAGCAATTAAGACCACTTAGCTGATGGCACCACGCGACGGCGTGTTTATTTCTATATGTGCAGTCCATGTTTGTACGTGGGCTGGGATATTGGCAACGCGTCCAAACTTAGGCAGGAGGACGGTTAGGGTCCTCAACCAAAACCTTTGGTTAAAAAGCCTGACTGTGAGGCGGCGATGTTTGGGGGAGAATACAGGTGCATTACCATTTTTAGAGAACACGTCGCTACACATGTTCCAACCTATAACCTGGTTAACTAGGAGACTGTATTGCTCAGAGCTCTAACCATTGACCAACCTGGTATGAGAGACTCTGTGAGTGTCGCAGGGACACTCCCCAGTATAGCTCAATGGGTCGCTGAGGTGCGCAAACCGCCACACCACGGTAAGGTTCAGTCTCTTCGTGACGGACGAAGCAGAGAGGTGGCCAACCCTTGACCTGGCAGAAGCGTATGAAAGAAATCACGAAACGCTTGGGTGCTGTCGGTGCTACTCGCCTTCCAGGATGGGGACCGCGTGATCCCCAGTGCGCCTGGTTGGAGACGCTGCAAGATATGGCTGCCAACCGATGTCAGTGGCGATCTTGTTGTCAGTTTCTATCCAGATTGCCTGAATGAGTGTTTGGAGGTGTAGGCACCTCGGAATGATTGTAGTAAGGCAGCAATAAGTCCCCTCCCCATCCATCTTTATTCTTTTTCTTCACAATAAGGCTTTCAAATAAATCATGGTTGTACGGCAGCGAAGCATCGGTGTTCAACACTGATGTCATGCTGTCGATGATGATGATGATGATGAGTGTGATTAACTTGCACTTAGACAGGATACAGCACCGATCATCCTTCATTCTTCTCAGCATAGACTGGCTTCACTTACAAGACGAAATCTCCCCAAAAACTCCCAAACCTCCTCACACTACAAACAGAGATCAATCTTTCCGGGGTCTGACAAAAGTCGGTGGAGACTTCTGTTCTTCACCACTCCTACCTACACTTGGTGCATATGGAAATCCCAAATCCCCCGTTATAAAAAAGGCAGAGTTCTTCATTCACCTTTTTACTACGAGATTTCAATTCGTCCACTTGTTCTATACCAGTTTACTAAGCTTCCCTTGCTGATTGCCACCAAGAGACATGTTTTCTGTCTCCTGTCAGAAATCAACACCAAAAAATACCTGCTGCAGAGGGTATCCATCCCAGTTTGTTCCATGACTGTGCTCCTGGACTTGTCGCCATCACTCCCAAACCCTTCCGTCTACCCATCGTCATCATCATCACAACCGACAGCATAAAATGAGTGTTAAACACTGATACTTCCCTGGCGTATTTAGTTGAAGGTCTTATTGTGAAAAGTAGAAGTAGATGGGGAAGGGATACGGTGCTAGCTTACCATAATGATTCCGGGGTACCTACACCTCCAGACACTCACTCAGGCAAGCTAGATAGAAAGTGACAACGGAACGCCACTGGCATCGATTAGCAGCGTCTCCAACCATGCATAGGGGGCGTCACAGGGACCCCATCCTGGAAAGCCAGTCAAAATCCCTTTTATACTTCGATGCTAGGTTAAGGGTAGACCACTTCTTTAATTGCGACACTCTGAATTGGGGGTGGAGAAAAGTACTCCCTTGAGCAAATGATGGTTCTCCATAAGCGATACATGGCCCAACTACCGCAGCTTCTGGTGCCGGACACATTCTTCAATTGACGTCCCGGTTGCACAGCCGAACACTCGTTTCCAAATTGCTCCATTGTGGAATCGTCGACACCAGTCTACACGACCTATGACTCTAAGACAACAGTTGTCTAAGGCCTGAAGACGTCTTGGTTCCGTTGCTCGCACAGGCCACATCTCACAGCCGTACAACAAAACATCCATACGGTAGCCTGATACACAGGTCTTTTGAGCTTCGGGGATATGCCGGTTTGTCGCCATATTTGTCCCAAATTGGCGCACGCGATCCCAGCATTAAAGATTCGTGCATTGACCGAACCAATGTAACTTCCAAGATAGGTAAAAGGCTCCGCAACTTCGAGGGCCACTTCTTCGAATGTAAGTGGCATGTTCAGTGATCGGGTGTCCAGGAGCATGACAAAGAATGGGATGACATTAGTCCAGAAACGGCTGCATCTTTTTCTCCTCGGAAGCAAGAACGATGTTGACTGCATATTGTCATGACTAGGTACACCATATTTTTCATATATCGCTGAGTGCTACTTTTCACTCTATATTTTGAGCTCATTTACTACCGTTATAAGACGACTGAAGCGTACATTGCGCCCTCCTATTCTGCCTTCCTTCTAATATCGGCCTAAAACCACTCGACTCTCGCAAGAATTTACTCGTTTAATAAAGAAATGGATCTTATTCTCCGACCCACGGTTTTCGATGCTGATCCTCACTTACCAGATGGTACAAAACGACAGACTCATTGGTTCCTTACCTTCACAGCCTCCAGTAAGTCAATAGAAACTGAAGGTCTAAATAAATTGGAAACGCATACGTCACATTGACCATACACTGTTTGACTTCATTGCAGGATGTAGCGAGTAGGTTTCTGCGTTAACCTTGCTGGAAAAAGGTTACATTCGCCCGAAAAATATCATGTATGTACGCCACATTTTAACTATATACAAACAAGAGCCCGGTCAAGATGTTGACCAGTTCCTTCAAAAACTGAAGTCACTTGCTAAAGACTGTGAATTCAAAGCAGTATCTACTGTGGAACATACAAACGAAACAGTCCGGGATGCCTTGATAACCAGACTGCAGTCGAACACAAATTTAGAAGAAACTGCTAAAGTGGCATGAATTGGAACTTGACAAAGCTCACGAAGCCGCATGAGCTCTCGAACTTGCTCAAAAACAATCGCAATCATATGTATACAGACAATCCGTTCCTTGGTCTGTGTCTATCCCTTCGTCCTTTGTAAATCCCGAAAACAACAGTTTCTGCCGCTACACAAACATGATACTTTTGAGGGAACCCAAAGCACCCTCGTAAAAGGGGTCCTGACAAGATATTAGGAAATTAGGACGTTTTCAGCGTGTTTGTAGGTCCAAAACTTCGAAAATATCACGTGGGTTCAGCTCAAGACCCCTCAGTCTCTTCGCTATTCTGTGCTGCGCTTCCAATTGCCCATCTGAAGCTACAACAGATACTCTGGTCAACGGCATTGCTTCCCGAGCTCTCACTGATACCGGCAGCTCCAAGAGTTTCGTTTCTTTATCAGTCCTACAAACTCATAACTGAAAACCATTTACGTACGATTCTGTGGTAACAATGGCGTCGACCATACATTCGTCTCACAAAAGGTTATTGTCTTGTGTCCATTCAGTACAAGGATGCTACATACGAACGGTTTTAACTTTGTGTATTACCGAACCTATGTGCAAACGTCCTTCTCGGACATGACTTCTTGGGTTTACATGATAAAGTTGAATTCCATTCGGTGGCCAACGAGGCACCCCAAAAGTATGTGACGTAACATCCGCAAAACTGAAATCCCTCTTTTTACTCACTAATCTCGCTGCGAATTGCAAACCGATCACCAAGAAATCTCGTCGTCATACACCAGAAGACGAACAATTCATACTGACCGAAGTCAACCGAAAGCTCACCGATGGCTCCGTTTTGGGACGTCAGCGACCTTCCAGATGTTCTTTCTAGCCCATGTCTACTTTTCGCGGACGACTTGAAATCCTGAAATTCAAACTCCAGTGCCCTTCATATGGATGTAGACACTGCAAAGCACTGGCCGTTGGACTGCAACCTTCCTCTGAATGACAAAAAGTGCGTCCACATGTCATTCGGAGGAGACCTTTTTGTCATGCATGGCGAAAATGGACCAGAAGACATCATGAAGATAGAAGCGAAAAAGGATTTGGGTATCCCACTCTCTTCAAACATGTCCTTCTCACTGCACCATTAGAAATCGGCTCAAAAGGCATTCGCCGTTCTACGGATGACTCGACGCACCTTCTCCCGTGTTACTCGCATGGACTTCCAAATATTCCATGAGGCCTACGTCAGACCGCTTCTTATATACGCCAACCAAGCTGTCTAATCAGGACCCAAGAAGGGCGTAGCCCTCATTGAGCGGGTTCCACAAGCTGCTGAGAAAATGGATGCCAGCCTTAAGCCCGTGAACTAGGAAACACGTCTCGCGGTGCCTGACCTCTTGCCCCTGGAGTATCACCGCCTCCGAGGAGACCTAATATTTACGTATGCCCTGTTTGAACAAGGTTTGGCCAACAGGTTTTTCACCGTTGACCCAGCCAACACACGGCGGGGAAATGGAAAGAAGACTTTCGAATTCAGGGCATATAATCTTATTAGGCACCAATTTTTTTCTCTTTGGATAGATGGTGCGTGAAATAACCTTCCTCCGACTGTTGCGCCCCATCTAGTACCCAGTTCAAAGCAGTGTTAGGCGTTTTTTATGCGAGTCCTCGCGTTGGTGAGCTTACTGCCCCGCGCTGAGAACTTAAAGAGCAGTGCTACACCCTTTTTTCACTTGTGCCTTTCAGGTGAACGACAGCTGCCGAACGACAAGAACAAAACTGACCCGGGGAACTTGGGCGGAAGCCTCGACCCTGTGTATCAATCCGTGAAACCGTGAATAGGTGAAGCTGGTGTGTTTAGTAACATTAGCTCAACTGGTATCGCGTGCATCCAGAGGAGTTTGGCGCACACATTATCAAGTTGGAGGAGGATAAACCCATCAGGCAGATAAAATGAGGGAAAGTATGGTAAAACAGATTGGAAAAGGGAAGCGAGCAATGAACGCCGCCAAAATTCGAACAGCGCGCGCACAGATCATTAGGTCTAATAGGTCCAACAGGGTTGTACACCAGCTGGGACCGAGAGTTCATATCCACGGGTCGGTTTTTTCACGGATTGATACACAGGAGAGAGGCTTCCGCCCAAGTTCCCCGGGGTCGGTTTTGTTCTTGTCGTTCAGCAGCTGTCGTTCACCTGAAAGGCACAAGTGAAAAAAGGGTGTAGCACTGCTCTTTAAGTTCTCAGCGCGGGGTGTATGCTTACCAGCGTGAGGACTCGCGTAAATAAGTGTCTAGTAGTGATTTGAACTGAGTTCTAGAGGGAGCGTGGACAACCGTCTGAGGAAGGTTATTCCACGCAGCAACTACGAAATGAGAAAAAGTTTGCCTAATGAAGGTGTGCGCTCTGAGCCTAGAAACCTTCTTACTATGTCCCCGCCATGTGTAGTGGTCTGGCTACCCAATAAGTTACTTCACCAGGAGTGTGTGGCAAAGAAATAAAAATAATAACGTAATAATTGTTCTCTTTAAAATAGTTCGTCGTTGGCCCAGGTCAGAGGATAAACAATAATCCAATTATGGTGTTCCAGGGGTCTTCTTCTGAACAGTTCCCACATATAATAGATTCCGAAGATGGTCTGAAATGTTTTGATACCAGAGTTAGCACATGAGACTCGCAAATGACCGCTGCAAGCGCGAGGAAATCAGAAGAGAAGAGTCGAAGCACGTGACCACGTTTGTATTGCGTAAAATTGTACAAGTGCGCGTTTTTGTAGTCTTTCGTATTCAAACAAAAAAAACGATTATGCAATTGATGAAATACGTAGTGTTATAATGAAAGCAAAATAAAGGTACAAAACGCCACATGTGTTTACGGGGTCGACGGTAAAACCCTGTTGGCCAAGCCTTGTTCAAACAGGGCGTACGTAAGTTAAAGTCCTCGGAGGCGACGATACTCCAAGGGAAGAGGTCGAGCACCGCGAGACGCGTTTCGTAGTCCATGGACTTGAGACCGGCAACCATTTTCGTAGCAGCTCGCTGGACACGCTCAACGAGGATTACGTCTTTCGTGCGTCCTGAGTGGACAACCGGGTTGGCATATTCAAGGAGCGGTCTGGCATAGGCCCCATAGTATTTGGGTCCGTGCGAGTAATACAGGAGAAGGTGCGCCGAATCATCCGTAGAACAGTGAATGCCTTCTGAGCCGATTTTTTAAAGTGCGTGGGAAGGACAGGTTTGGAGAGAGCTAGATACCCAAATCCTTTTTGGCATCTATCCTCGTGATGTCTTCTGGTCCTTTCTCACCATGCATGACAAAGGACTTCGCTGAGTCTCCTCCAAATTGTTCATCTCCGTTTTGTTCAAATACGTATAGACAGACTGAAATAAAAGAGCTGCGGCTCACCACCCGATGTGGGGTCGCTCAGTATTCGCACAATGGAACTGCATTTTCGAAAGCTACGACGTGTCCCTGATGGACTGAAAGATACAAGCAACTGAGTTCAGTACCAATCCAAACTTCTGAAATTCCGTTTATTCAGCCGCTCCTTGAGAGCACAATGCTTTTCTGCTAAACGCTTGCGAGTTGAATAAAACACTTTGCATCAAAATATTGCATTTTCTTGCATATGTGCTCAGACCAAATGTCACGCTAATCCGCCGTCATTTTTTGGCCATTTGTTGTAGTAATCTGCTTTCTAAATTTCTGGCTCACATTCGACTTCTCAGTTGCTGTGCTATGGCTTGGGAACTGGTTTCGCGCATGTTTGTGGAGATATCTGGGTTGTGTCCTCTCCATCCTGCGCGGCTTTTGAGGTCTTAAAATAATACATGAGGGATAAATATATGGTATTCGTGCGTTCATACAGTAATCGAAGTATCAGCGCTATGTAGCGTCACGGATGTGTGCACTGAGCATGCAACAGGCGGCCAGAAAGACAAACGGGAAGCTGAGGAATCCGAAAAAGGTAGTAAGCTGAGCGTGTTTTTCAATGAAAAACGCTAAGTTAATAATCGACTGTCCAGTGCGGCTTCGTTTAAGGAGACAGGGGTGTCATCTCACAGTCACTTCTTATTATCTTGAACAAAACACATAAGGTTACCACGTTATCGTACCATCGGCTTCCGGTAAATAGACGACTCAACGTAGAGGTCTTTTCAGTACCTGAAGGGGCCCTGCTGGAGTATGGAACGTCGTCGCGTGAGGTGCGACAGTTTGTAGCAGGCGAATTCAGCAAGGTCCTTTCAAGTCAGAACATATGCAACTACCGAAAAGGTCTGTAAGTGAAGGATAATTTGGTTTTATTGTGGTAGATGATATGCCTCCGGTCCTGTCTAAACGTCGCGAGTCCGGGCAAACGCTCATGTTGTACTCGGGGGAAGGTCGGTAATGTCACAAATGCTTCGCTTGATGGAAGCAGATAACGCCATTCTAATGCTTCATAGATGTAGTACATGTCGACGCTATACATACTACCAACCTATTCTGGTGCCCTTTTAACGCATGTTAATAATAATAATAATAATGTTTATTCCCAACTTGTGGGGGCATGCCGTCAGGCATGATCATAAGGTTACAGTCAGAATAAAGGTGTGACTGGTGGGACTGTGAGTACAGGGGGTTTTGGGTGGGAAAAGAGGACAGCGCCATAGGCGGTGAGCTGTATCCAATGTAAACGTGGTCGTCACTAAACCGGCACGAGCAGGGAAGCTCTTTTGTCGAAGAGAACATCAAGCAAGGTCAGATCGTAAGGGTTTGAAGGTGGCGGGCAAAAACAAAGCGAGGGAGGGCAAAACAAGAGGCTTCTTGCCTGAAATATGACAAGAGAAATGCAAGCTGTGGAAAATCAGAAACCAGAACATCAGATTTGGTGAAGCAGAATGATGGCACAACGTTGGGTGGCCAGAGTCGTGCTTGTCTGCGACGTCATGTTGTGCTAATTCCATACTTGTAAAGCAATCAGGAAGCACGTAAGTATCGAGTACCTTGCGCATATTTTGACCATGGACACTGCTAACGACCGACATATTCCACAGAATGGCTGGTCTAGACAATCCCGTACAGTAGGTTTTCCGTTTATCATAATACAGGCGTACAGATTTCGCTAGAGCTCGCAAATGCGACGCCGCACGAACCCTAGATTCGTCCGTTATCTCAAGGTTCAATGGCTGCATATCACCAGCGAGTGGACCATGCACGACCAACCCGGATTGGCAATGCGACCAACAACCGTCTGGAGAATGCCAAAAGTTACCTGAAAAGGCGGGTGCACCACTCATATGCATTCGAAGGTGCCATTCAGAAGGGTACCGGGCATGATGAGTGCTCATGCTGAGATATGAACTGCATGAATACTACCATTGTGATTGAAGAGAAATCCTGGTGGGCGACAGCTACTTTCTAGACGTGGTTTGTCAAATGAATACATTTACTTCCTTGCTTTGAGGCACTTGGGGTCACCCTGCGTCTATTTGTTCTCCATAGTTATACGGCGGTCGATGTTAAGCAGTTAGAAATATTATTCAGTGATGTTTTCTTTGGTCGCTCCCCCAAAGATGGTTGTCAGATATAAACCTACTGGCCAAAATGATACCCGTCATGCTTGTTTCTGAGCCACTGCCACTAACTTTCGATTTCCGGCGTAAAAAAATAACTGGGTGGTGGGTAAACTTCATGCACTGAAGCCAGGGAAGGCCACAACAGTCACTAGGCGGTGGGTAGTTCTGCGGCGAATCCTTCTGTGCTGATGGGCGACCCGCAGTCAGTGTTAAGGCTCCTGCGCCTCAACCCAGGTGACAGTTTAAGGAAACGGAGTTCGGCTTTGGTGTGCTTTGTGACACTCCGACTAGTCAAAATGACCTTGGTTTGCAACGGTTTGCTCATCATTCACGCCGACGCTTGTGCTCTTGGGCTTTGCCGGCTGTGCGGCAACGGTCTTCAGGTCACGAGCAAGTGGCACGACACTAGACTAATGTTGTGGAGGGCCGGTTGGGAGAGAGGATGATCATTCCATGTGACGCCTGTATGGACCACCAGTTCCATTCTGTTCTTCCATTTACGTGGCATCATGCATCCCAGGTAAGCCTCGTGTTTCTTGTGGCCTAACGCTTAGCAGGTATCAGCGACAAGAAATAAGGTAATCAATCATTGAAGATAACGTTGTGTGAGCACGGTTCTACAAGCTTGTCAGCGCTGAATTGCTGGCTTTATAGAGTAAGTATTCCTTCCAGTTTATCAGCCAGTTGCCTCATACCAATATTTCAAAAAACTAACTTATATTCTCCTTCCATTTCATGACGCCAACACCTCAGGGAACACGACGCACCAAGAAGACCGTACGTTTCCTCCCAGGTCATACGTGATAATTAACACCCCCAAAAATTAGGTTTCATCTCGTCCAAGTTGGACCATCGACTTTTCCCAGCTCAGATGGGTGGGCGCGCATGGACCAGTTGTTTAACCGCATGTTAGCCGTGCGTCAGCTAGGATCGTTCAGCTATCCTCTATGAATGACATGAGTTACATCTGGCCAGTTGATCAGACATCGTGAAACCCTGGCCGCATGTTAATCATGTGCGCCTCCTAAGTTCTCACTGCTTGATGGTGTAAGCAAACATACCTTTCTTTAATAAGGTTAGAACTCACCTGTAGATTTTATGACAAGCAGCTCACCATGAGCATCTCTATCCACAAACTATCTGGAAACTTCCAGGAGCCATATATGGTACGTTTTTTCATTTGCAATGGAGAACTGCCCCCAGTGAAAGGATCTGAAGGCTTCTATGGTGATATCAGTAAGTGTACGAGGAAACTCGACCTGCGTGCACAGGTAATCAGCATCTGCATTACTAGTTGTTTCTCAAGCATAATGAATGCATTTATGGAGACTGTTACTCGGAACAGCTACTCTCTAGTTCAGAAAGCGCAGGATTCAATATCCGTCTACTGGAGCAGAAAATACGAGACAAAATTTATTTACGGGACTAGGACTCTCGCATATTTTGCATCCAAGGGTACTACGTAGGCTCCAGCGAGTTCCACAAAATCTTAAAGCCACGAAACTGCCTGAGACTTTCTCCCATTGTAAACCATTTACGTTGTACCTTAAGTCGCACTCTCTTATTTTATTGATGTGTTGTCGAACTTGCGGCGACTGATGGCCCTAAAGATTCCCTGATTTTAACTCCGCTTGCTGAACAATACAGAGGATTTGCAGGAAAACTCGTTAGACTTCACATTCTCAACGATGAGATAGTGACCTTAAGAACACCGTAGTGTTCGAGAAATCAATCCTATTTGGCGGGTACCGATTGGCTCTTTGGGCTGTTGATGCATTCGCCAATTCGTAGCGGCCAGCTCAGATCGTCGTCGTATTACACAGCCTCATGCTGCAAGCTCTTCATGTCGTCTCGCCTGCATCCTGAGGTCCACGCGAACTTGACATCATTTCTTCGTGTTGTGGCTCAAGGCAAATTTATGGATGCCCCTTGGTTTTACCTAGTTAGGTTCTGAAACGTTATATTACTGGTGGCTTCGTCCAGCATAATCAACAACGATTGGTCGATGCTTGTTCTGATTAGGGAGGCATGGTTTTTCTACTTCACCTCACGGTGGTCCACAGATTGGTTGAATATTCCTACTGCATCCCACTTGAGCAACCTTCGCCTACGACTTGCAGTCCGCGTTAATGCGACTAGTTTGCACGTGACCTAGAAGGCATACTTTTTCTAGATATATTTTACGCTAAATATATTTATCTGGGTTTGTCTCCACTAACTCCAAATCTCATAATCACTTATGTCAAAAATGTTGGCATACGTGTCCTGTGGCTTGATAATCGAAATTTTAGCTGGTTACCGCCCCTAATTTCTTGCATCGAAAGACTCGGGTATCAGAACTTTGGCCACATTGAACGTAACATGACATCATCGTAAGTTCCCCATTCATTTGCCCACTCTGCCCTTGTATTTTTGATCTTCTGTCGCTTTGCCCATCGGCAACTGCGGTTCACCCTAGGACTAAAGCCACCCAGTTCGACTCCCGTATATACACAATGTCAGTGACCCACTTACCCCAGCTGTTGATGTTCCCATGCTAAGACTTTCCTGGCTTGTTACATCGCAATTTCCGTGTGATCTAAGTGCCATTCAGACTCACTAAAATGGACTCGGAGGGGGCGATCAAAACCCCACCAACGAATCAACACCCTACTGGCCACTACATCGTGCGCAGAACTTGACGTCGCACCTTGGCGACCAGTGATAAAATTGCGCACCTGCTGACGCAACAACCGTGGATAATTGTGGATTGTTCTGTCAGCCTCACTGCTTTTGTGTAACTAGTGTGGCAGGCTTTCGGACCTATTTTTTGACATTCAATATCGTTAAACCTACGCGTGAACGAAAGTCCAGCACAGGAAAACGTAAAAGTCGTACAACCGTGGCGAGGGGACTATGGATAGACGAACGGACGCGCTATGCACATATATACATATACCGAGGGCCCCTGGATCCCGCTTCAAATTATGCATCTGACTGATCTGTTGCTTTCGAGATGTGCTTTCTGGGTAAAAACTGGGTCAACCTACGTCAGCAGCCTTCCTAATACACTGCTAAGTCCACGCCTACTTTTTGCGCGTGACCCAAAACCTTGGGATCTTGGCGTCTGGGTATATCAAACCGATATCAACGCCACAACGCAATGACTATTGGACTGCCATCTTCATCTAAAGGAGAGAAGTTGTCATTCGGGGGAACCTCGGCAAGCGTCTTTGTCGTTCATGGTGAGAATAGAGCAAAAACCCTTACGAAGCTCAATATCTGGCTGTCTTTTATCGCGTCTGCCTAGCCGCATCACCAGAAGTCGTGCCAAAATTCATTCGGAGTTCTTCAGATGATTTGGCGTGCATTCATCTTGATTGACTTTTAGCCATTTTACGTCGGACGGCTTCCAGAATACGCCAACCATGTTTCCGCTCTGAAGCGAGAGGGCCGTAACTGCCTTTGGGCGGTGTTTACCGACCCCGAATATGTTGGTTGTAAGACCTATCCAGAGATACTTAATTTTTTGCTAAACTATCTCTGCTTGTAAGCAAACGTATGTTTCACGATGGTCCGGCCGATATGGACTTACCGCTGACCCAACCAATACATAGCGAAAAACGCCGGGAAGTTCTCAGGTTAAGGGTAGGTACTTTTGTAAGATTAAGTTGTTACTATACCGGGCAGTGGTTGCGTGGGACACCCCCTCTCCGGGACCTTGAAAGGTTGGAGACCGGGCTACTCCATTTTATATCTGTGTCCTTCAGGGAAAATTGAACCGATAAGTGACAAGGACAGCGCAAATCCGCAAAGCTTGTCCAGACGGCCTAATCACGTGTATCAGGCTGCGAATCCGTGGTATATTCATGTTTCTCTGCAGAACAGTCTCTACACCTTTTTACCGTTGAGCAAGTAGCGATCCGCTCCGGATAGGAGCCCTTTCTGCCCCCTATTTCAGACAGATAACTATTTTTACAGCTTAAAAAGGCTACCTCGGAGCTTTCTACGTGGAAGGAATAACAAACCGAGGTAACATGACGTGGGGTTTGGCTCTCGAGCTTGGAGAAAACTCGAGAAGACCTACGGAGCTTCTCAACGGTAACGCTAGGTTTGAATGTGTATCACATGCCAGAAAAGTATATTCCATAACTGGATTTACAGCTGTCTTACGGAGCGGTACGTGAAGCTCCGACTTATGGTGGGATATCATAGGTTTCATTATCAGCGTCGACAGCGTTGTCATCGGGTACTCCGTTGCCGTGGGACCAAATGTGAGCTTGATTATACATAAGGCGACATAAAAGCTTCATGGAGAAACGACCTGTCGCCAGCAAGTCCAGGGGTTCCAAGTTACATACACCCACAAACGGCTAGTCAGATGAAATTTTTCTGGGCCTATTCACAAGTTCACTATCCTCCCTGGTGAATTCCGCAAATTTTCACTGGGTTTGAGCTTAGCGGAAAATTTTGTGCCAAGACCTCCTACCCTCCTAACATTTCTCAACATCAACACGCTTTAGTGATACGCGAATTGTTGTTTCTCTGTCCTCGACGGCCACGTGAATGCACTACAGTGCAGTGATCTTGTGGATATGGAACCATTTTGCGTAGGACTTGCGTGCACCTCGAAGAAAATACGACGACTGACCATTTCCGGTCTATTAAGTTGTCGGAAAATCAAATGTAGGCTCAAACCGCTGACCTTCTTGTCAGTAATAATAGTTCCCAGAGGGTGGATGGCATACCGTTGGGCATGATCGTAATGGTACCGCCAGAACAAAAGTACCACTGATGTCGGGACAGTCAAGCAGAGGTAGCCGCACATATAATGGGCATCATCAGGCGCAGAAAGCGTCATGCCTAAACTGGCGCGATTTAAACGTGGTAGACACCGACGGCATAGAAACACAGTTATTGCGGTTTGTCTCGCCCCTTAGGTAACTTACCTAACTGAAGCAGGATTTGACCGTTACATTTCGAAGCTAGCGGACAGGATCACAAAGGGGAAGGAACAACAGGCAGCCCTGCCTAGCACAAACTAAGAGACTGTAAATGGGGGAAATAACAAGCCAAATCAGTGATCCAGGAAAAGCAAGTATTTCAGAGACCCGGCCGGCCACTTTGAACAGAAAGTGATTCCTGGGGTAACGTGGCCTTGTACAGTTGGGTTTATGGCCAGGGCCACAAAATGCATAAGTGGGGATGATGAAGTGAATAAATTCGCAGTATAGGTAAACTGTAGCTTGAATTCCAGGGCCATAATGTAAAGTCAAACTGAATAGACCCGCTAGTGCAACTGTTGGAGTGGAGTCTGGTGTCAAAATTTCTTGAAAGGGTAAGTGCTAACTCATAGGAAATAAAGCAGACTGCAAAGCAAATGACCGACTTCTTGAAGAAAGGAAAGACGAAAATTCACTGAGATGATTAAAATTCAAGGGAAGGGTTGAGGCGTTTAGGACAACCTTGCTTCAGATTTGGTTGGGTAAGGGTAAGTAGTTTGTTTGCACCTGTAGCTAGGGTTCCGAGATGAGAAGAGGGTCAGTCCAAATAATGGAGAGAGTTGTTGTTGATGTGCCATCAGACTGAGTATGGCCGTTCCGTGCTATTACTGCACTGATATACTTCGGTTTCTAGGCGGACCCGAAACGGACGGCATGGTTGAAGTGACTAGACCAGGGGTGTGCTCTTTTGTGGCAGCAGAATTTTTGGTTTGCCAATGGAATTTACACGGATAGGACAAAGCCGCTGTAGAGTCACAGGTAATAGGAATGGCGATGCATTGTATAGACGTAATACGCTATTCATAAGGTTACTAAAAATACTTTGACAGCCCACGACTGGTTTCGTCTATCTCGAGACTCATCATTTTTGCGCAGTCTCTAAGTTTCCATCAAACTTATGTTCCAATTAAACTTAAATTTGACTAAAATTAACGAACTACACTCATCTGCACACCGATTTGGTTTTGACGAGAGACTCATCGGGAGCCTTAAAACTCGAGTACTGCGCCTACCTGATGAGCTACAAGCTGGATGAAACCGGCCATAGGCTGTTGAAGAGTTTTCAGTAACCTTATGATTAGAGTATTACGTCTGTACAATGTATCACGATACGATACAAATGTTGCCAGCTGAAACATGGAGTGGCCTGGCGCATTATATTCAGTTGCTTAGAAATATCCTACACGAGCGATTTAGCCGGGTTCCAGGTGAGTCAAAGCCAAATAGGTACAAAAATGAGTGTACTTCACGAATTTTGCGCATTTGTGGTCCGGTCGGATCATGAGGTTGACGAAACCTCGGAGGGTGCTCTTATCTGAAGCGCTCCAAGAAAAGCGAAACCGCTCGTAGGCTGTCGAAGGGTTTTCAGCTGCCTTACGACTAGTGTATCAGTGATTCACTTTCAAATGCGTTTCGTACTTTTCATTACCGTCCAGATCTTAGACTGTGGTTTCCACGCTTTTTAAGTGTATGAACGTTTCCGTGCCACAATTTAACCTTAAAAGCGTTAGCGGGTGCGCGGCGCATCCAGATTCTTATTTACAGAAAGCGCCCAGCAATAATCTTCCGAAAAAGCGCTTGATTTCTGCTTGTGAAACATTCAGATTACCCTCGCATGGTCCTACGCATCCCCACAAATAAGGATATTCAAGAGTCTTTCTCGTTTTACCAGGATACCTTGTAAAATTTTGATGTGTGATTATATCGGCTTGTCCACGCTTAACTTTGATTCAGCTACACTAGCGGTATGATGAGCTTTCGCTAATACACTTACAACCGACAGCCAAATGCAAAGGACACATGCACCGGCATACAGTTTCTAGACCGTGCTTTACATTTTATTAAGATTATCCCCTAATTTTATATAGTACAAGGACCCTCAGAAACTAGATCCGAGGCACAGATTGGCTCAGTGAACCCCAGTCATTTCAAGTTCTACTCCTCTACATGGAACCAAGTGCCATATCCAGCTACCTTCTTTAAATGGCATTTCTTCTCTTTACTTTTTGTAGATCAGATGTTAGGCAATAACTTGCACAAATCCAACCGGTTGCACATTGACTTTTACAAACGTTTCGAAGAACAGGAACTCCGTGTATCTTCCCAAGCTGAAGGGTTCAGCTGATTTGGGAGCTAATGAGGTTCAGTCGTAATTACTCCACCTGTTTTTTCCAGATTGTTTCAGTCGATGTCGGAAAATGATCTCCACAGTTGTGGCTCAACGATCCCTGATGCGTTGAACTCATCGTAGACGGTTGTATAGTTGGTCCTCATAAGCGTCCTAGACGGCATTTTGTTTTGATGAGCACAAGAACTAAAAGACCAACACAAAATAGTACGTTTGTCATACGCGGCTTGATTTTATCGCACAGACTAGTCCTTTATTCTTGTTTATCGGTTTCTAAGGCGTTTTGTGTTATTCGCTTGGTTGCCTTCAGGAGCCCTGACGGTTGGCTTCGCGGACCACTGTACCAGGGGAAGATTGTGCATTCCCACCTTACTTCGAAAAAGCGAGATCATTATATGGTCACTTGCCTCGATGGACGCAATTTGAAGTAGCCGTAGCTGTTGAGTGTGATGTTGGGAGTATTCATTCGATTTTTCACATTTGAACTGAATACGACCAGAGACAAAAAGCTGCCCTCGCTATTTTTCCAACTTAGCTTCGGTTGGTTGACCAAGTAATCATCATCCTCTAGGGGCCGTAATCTTGGATAATATGTCCAGTTAGGGGGTTCCAGTTCCGCAGTCTTTCAGGTTAAGCCCTCTTATTTTCTTTTACCAAGGTTTCATTTGCGATTGCCATAGTTCACAGGACGCCTGTACGCTTCAAAACGCATCGTTAGCGAAGAAAATGAATTTCACCTAGCGTGAAAGGGGTGAAAGCTTTTCCAACTGAAACATGAGGCGGCCAGTGTGCAGCACATTCAGTTGAAACATACCATAAACGAGAAATTTAGCTGAGCCCCTCGCGAAGACCAACCTGAGTTCAAACCGAGTGTATTTCTCGAAAGTTTTTCTGATCAATTGGTCACATAACACGTGGCACTATAATCAACTTGTATCAGACAGTATGACGTCCGCATGTACCTCTCGCCCGCGTTCTTAGGATTCAAGTTTATTTGGCTTCGTATTGTCATTAGTCTTGCGCATACACTCACTACCACTGTGCTTTTGCGAAGGATTTTAGAATCTCCGAATGACTCGAACAATGATTGTTGCCTGATGGCCAGAAATAAAAGGTAAAGGGGCTTTGTAATGAAACCCGGAGAGCACCAAGTAAATGAATCATCCTGATAAGATCCTTACAATATAACGGTTTACCACATGCGTGCACTGTCGTATGTTTTGCTTTCGCGGTACGTTTGGTGGTGTTCTTTGATCCGGTACCAGCTGTTAACGTGGCTGCAATGACGAAATATGGCGCCTCAGGAAATTTTTTATAAACCGGAGGCAACAGCAAACAACACTGGTGAAAGGAAATTCGATTTAATCGATTTGTGGAGCGAATATAAATTCTACTTTGGCCTTTTACGAGTTGCTTCTTGGATGGACGCTGTGCTCTTTGTTAACCCTCATGCGCGTACATACAGTGTTACTTTTGCAATACCCTTAACGCTTTTCAAAATTCATATTCTAAGAATAAAAGTTGCTTTTCTGCTAAGAGGATGGGCTTTATCATTCTGCCGACATATTAAAAGCCTTGTAAAAGGTACGTTGCTGCACGGACGCGGCGTGAGATTATTTGCTTGTTATTGAAAATTTTCATACGGTAGCGACCGAAGATCACAACCTCTCAGTGTTTTGTCGCGCTCGAAAAACCCGCCACCTTCCGTCCGTGGACGCCAAAAACTGCCCTCATTTTATACGCTTAAAAATGGGTGAGACCACTCTTAAGCTTGTTTTCGCTGTTTTTGGTGTTTGGCTGTGATGCAGTATTGTGCCATGGGGGCTGGTATTTTTTCATGCTTAGAATTGTCGTGATGGTGTTACATCGCAACACAGCTGCGATGCTCTGATTACTTTGTAAACTAGCTACTGTCGTCTTGCAGGTGGTAAGCAAGTGTTTCAACACTGGATAATAGTGCGATAAAAGAGAAAGGCGTATCCGGCAGTGTGTGATAATGCAACACGCTTGTCGGGATAGGAAGTCGCGTCTTTTCGTTGACGTATACGCGACCACTAGCGTATCCGCTGACCTACAGGAGCGATGAATCATAGTAAGCAGCCTGAAGAAATTTGTTAGCTGTCATTGGGGAAAAGCGCACGTCTCGGACAACAAGCAACCTGCTTCTGGCTTTAATGCAATTGACACTTCTGAAATGCATTCTGGTTTTCGTTTGCTTGAACCAACTGGGTCCCATACTTATTGATCTTTCTGGCGGCAGTGGTGACTCGGTGTTTTAATGGGAGGCCGCAGTTTAGAAGAGGGCTGCACCGGCGCCGATAGCCGGTAGAAGCCTTGGATGCTGGCTAGTCTCTAAGCAAGTGGTAGATGAACTAAGGCGCAAAAATATAACTGGGAATGTAAAGAGCACCTTGTACAACCCTGGCTTTGTTAGACTAGGGTGTTGGTATCAATATTCTGACACTTTTGCACAGGTTGCCAGAAATTTGGCAAGCTATTTAGACCAGTGCTAGGCTTTGTGACTACTTCATCGTCAGGAGTAATTACTCACTGCATGCAGGGGGTGTTACGGCTATCTGCCTTTCGAGCTTGAGTGACGCGTGCCGTTTCACGAAAAAGGACCAAGAAATCCGATATCCGGAATCACGTTACTATTACAAGATATTAATATACACATTTTCAACAAACCTCAACAGATTCTCTTCTGCAGATACCGTAAGAGCTACAAAATAAGGCGGTACAACCACCGGCCTGAGGATAAATCGTACTTCACCTCGCCACACATTCGATATCGTCACAGCGAAACAGATATCGACGGCGAGTGACCACAAAAAACAATGTCCGACCAAAATCCGTAAAAGATATAAAAATAGTTTATTAAAACAACAGGGATTCAGTTCATCGGGTAAAGAAGAATAAGTACGGGCATTGGCTGTCACATATGGTGGGGAACCGGAGCGCATTCTTGGTAAGTTTTCTTCTACAGGGGGAACGGATTGATACATAGAAATGAAGATAATGCGCACCCCGGGCCGGGTTCGCCTTTCTCTTCACGGATTCACGGATTCACGGATTGGATACACAGGAGCGAGGCTTTCGCCCAAGTTCCCGGGTCGGTTTTGTTCTTGTCGTTCAGCAGCTGTCGTTCACCTGAAAGGCACAAGTGAAAAAGGGTGTAGCACTGCTCTTTAAGTTCTCAGCGCGGGTTGTATGCTTACCGAGGACTCGCGTAAATAAGTGTCTAATAGTGTTTTGAACTGAGTTCTAGAGGGAGCGTGGACAACCGTCTGAGGAAGGTTATTCCACGCAGCAACTACCCGAAATGAGAAAAAGTTTGCCTAATGAAGGTGTGCGCTCTGAGCTTAGAAATCTTCTTACCATGTCCCCGCCGTGTGTTTGCTGGGTCAACGGTGAAAAACCTGTTGGCCAAGCCTTGTTCAAACAGGGCGTAAGTAAGAATTAAGTCCCCTCGGAGGCGACGATACTCAAGGGAAAGAGGTCGAGCACCGCGAGACGCGTTTCGTAGTCCATGGACTTGAGACCGGCAACCATTTTCGTAGCAGCTCGCTGGACACGCTCAATGAGGATTACGTCTTTCGTGCGTCCTGAGTAGACAACCGGGTTGGCATATTCAAGGAGCGGTCTGACATAGGCCCCATAGAGTATTTGGAAGTCCGTGCGAGTAATACAGGAGAAGGTGCGCCGAATCATCCGTAGAACAGCGAATGCCTTCTGAGCCGATTTCTCAAGGTGCAGTGAGAAGGACAGGTTTGGAGAGAGCCAGATACCCAAATCCTTTTGGCATCTATCCTCGTGATGTCTTCTGGTCCTTTCTCACCATGCATGACAAAGGAGTTCGCTGAGTCTCCTCCAAATGACATATGGACGCACTTTTCGTCATTCAGAGGAAGGAAACGACCACTGCTTTGCGGCGTCTACATCAATTTGGAGGGCACTGGCATTGGAACTCCACGATTTCAAGTCGTCCGCAAAAGTAGACATGGACTTGAAAGAACATCTGGAAGGTCATTGACGTATATCAGAAACAGCAAAGGTCCCAAAACGGAGCCCTGAGGAACTCCAATGGAGACCGGCGCCGCAGAAGAGTAGGTCGAGCCTACTTTCACTCGGAATGATCTGTCTGATAGGAATGCCTTGATCCAGTGTAGGATTTTCCCTTGAATCCCGTAAGACTCGAGTTTGTGGAGCAGCGGGACGTGTGGGACTCGATCAAATGCTTTTGAAAAGTCGAAAAATATGGCATCCGATATGAGTCCCTCGTCCTTGGCTTGGGTTAAGCTGTCCATAAATACGAGCATGTTCGTCACGCAGGAACGGTTTGGGAGAAATCCGTGTTGAGTTTGAGAAATCAAGTTGTTGGAAGTAAGGTGATCTAGAATGGCTCGCTTCAGAATGCGTTCCATCACCTTGCATGGCACGCTAGTGAGGCTTATAGGCCTGTAGCTGCCAGGCGATAGTCGGTCACCAGTTTTGTAGATTGGCGTGACAATCGCTTCCTTCCAAACAGAGGGAAGGTGGCCTTCGTCAAGCGACTGACGAAACAGCAGATGGAAATGAGTTGCCAGTGTATACGACGTTTCCTTCAGGATCCTTGGGTGGACTTCGTCGGGCCCCAACGCGCAGAATGGGTTGATCTTGTGCAGGAGTTGACGAATGTCCTCCACCGTGAATACCAAGTCGGTTAGAGGCCGTTCGTAGGTACGCCTTGACAAGGTTGGATGTGACGAGGACGCTGGGACTGAATACAGACCTGCATAGTGATCTCTGTAGAACTCAGATACCACTATTGGGTCACTCGTGGGTTCCCCGTTCCTGTCCCTCAAGGAGAACGCGGATGGCTTGTTTCTTCGGCGATGTCTCATGTATTTGAACAGCACATTTCTGTTCTTCCGGGCGAGGTCCAGAATGGTGGCTTGTTTTCGTATGTTCCATTGGCGGATTTCCGATTTACAGCGGTTCCGCATTTTACGAAATGCCAGCTCATCTTCTGTCACCTGTAGTCAACTTTTTGAAAAATAGTTGTGACCTCTTTTCCAGAAGACGCCGGATCCTTTTGGGTAGTTTACGGCTCATCCGACTGCGTGCTGGTTTTTTGGACGAACATCGCGTCAGCCTCGTGAACTTTCTGGACAATAGTCCTATATAAGTCTTCCACTGAGGCTGGTCCCAGTTTAACTTGTTCAAGAAAGATGCGCATTCCCGAAAAGTCTGCACGGCAGAAGTTTCGAATCCACGTTTGGGCCCAATAGCAGATGAAATCAAAGGTCAGCACACAGTGGTCGCTATGTCCCAGTGGAGCGTTAATTATCACCTGATCAACGAAATGTCTTTCGTTGGTGATGACCAAATCCAGGAGGGACGGTTGTTGGCCCGCGCGGTATCTGGTGGGTGCAACGACATGTTGAGTCCAAGCGCTCTGTTGAACGACTTCGGTCAGCGCCGCTGCAAAGGTCCACTTGATCCGACGCACTGGAGCTCCGTCCAGGGGGCCTTTGGAGCGTTGAAGTCACCTACCAGCAGGAGATGAGTGAAGTGGTAGCTGGAGGAGAGTTGCCCAAGGGTTCGTATGAGGAAGTGGTCATCTTCCGGAGGACTCGAGGGGCTACGGTAGACCACACCGAGAAGGAGAGAATCGGACCCGCGCAGCGGGACTTGAAGCCACAGTGCATCGCAAAAGGTGCAGGAGTGGTATCAGAGAGGACAATCGGGATTGGCAGGGCCGCATGTAAGTACAAAGCAACCCCACCAGTCCTCCCTCGTTTTGAGTCAGCTCGAAAAATAGAGTAGCCGTCTATTGAGATCTCCGCGTCAGAGACATCTTGTGAGCCAGGTCTCTGTGAGTGCGATAATGGACGGCTGTTCAAGACAAACTGACTGTTTAATATCGCAAAGTTTGTTGAAGAGGCTAAGGCAGTTTGTGGACAAGCATTTCAACACTGTCTCTGCTGCCTCCGAAGGTGAGGAGCCGAGTTGTGTAACCAGGAGGTTAGCAGACTTAATAGCTGTACGTCGGGTTTGAGTCGAGGGCTCCGAAGGGACCTCTGAGGCATACTTGTCTGCTCCCTCGATTGGTGGTTTCGTGGGTTGCTTTTTTTGCAGGGTTTTTCGCCCTGTGGGAGCCCGGTTTGCGCGGGCCTATTACCTTTGGTGGACGAAGTTTTTCCCCGTGGGCGAAAATTTCGACCATTGCTACTTGTAGCCCTTTCATTAACGTCTTTTGGACGACCAGGTTTGCTGTTGCTCAAGGGGCGATCTTGCGTCTGTTTGGCTTCTTGGGCATTTTGGCGCGGTTTGGTCGGAAAGGTGTCTCTGTGAGGCTTTGAGCGCTGGGTGGCAGGTAGTTCTTTTGGTGGTGCTCCCATGAGGCTGGTTTTCTCAGAGGACTGCACCTTGAAGCCAGCCAGCAGTTTTCTGATTTGGCGAGTTGTATATGGCTTGTTTGGCCGCAGTCGCCTTTCTTTCGCGCCTGTGTGGTCATCCGAGTCACCCGCGATCAGCGTGGCCAACTGGGTGTATGAGGGACTGTTCGGTTCGCCGTGGTCAGGCTTGAGGCTTTGACTGTCATGGTCCTGGGCGACAACTGTCCACAATCAAAGAGGCTACTTTAGACGGAGTGGAGCTGGAGATTGGCAGTTTCACAGCCTCAGTGGTTGTACGGTTCTCGCAGCATTCCCCGATGTCGACGTCAGCGCATGTGGTTGGTTTGCCGGTAGGCTTCGCCACTTGACTCCGCTCGTCTGACCCAATCCAGCTCGGTTGTGACTTGGGTGTGGAGTTCACTGTTGCACCTTTGACGTCTGTTACGGAAAGAAGCGCTGATAGCTCTACGTACTTTGGGCGCTCCGTCCACGTGAGGCTTGCCTCCTCCAGAGCGTCGCTGCCTTTAGAATTCGAGGGGTCTGCGGTGGTTGAGTAGAAACTGCTGTCCGGAGTCGCGGTCGTTTGCCTCGGCGTGCTTTCAGGAGCACAAGGGGCTATAACTACAATCGGTTTGGCCTTAAGTTTGGGATCGGCCGAATTGGCGCCATCCGGAAGCCGCGACGATGGACATACGGAATGCGCCAGCCGGTAAGGCCACTGTAAGCAAATCTTCGACTACAAAGCTACGTCAGTAAAGTTCAAAAAAGAGGAGTTAGTGAAAATCCTATGACAAAACCGCCATGACGCTTGCAATTGGGCGCCGCAAAAAGCCAACCGGCGCAACTCGCAGGTGATTGGTTAGAAAACGAGCCGCTTAACGGCTCAGCACCGAGCCGAGCTCTGATTGGTCAAACTCGCGGGCCCCACTGTCAATCAGGTTTCAGTATTGGCTGAAATCCGGTTGCCAACGCCACACCTAGTAAGCGCTCTAATTTCCGGACTGTTGGCGTTGCATGCACTTCAAACATGCTACGCTGTATATGTATTTTTCACCTGTTATTTGGATGCTCAATACAATCTATGTGCGCTTGATGCTTCCTCTGCCGAAATAGCCAGCTTGGGTGGATCAAAAACTGAGAAATGAGCTGGGGCTATGCCACTGTTGCGCTCTCACATGACAGCCGAAATTTATGGCTGCTGTTCTTTCTAGCAACGAGGAAAGCCCTGGTAGGTTGGAAATATAGGACCAAGAGCCAACCGTGTACTCTCCATTCCCAGCCACCACCGCCCTGCGACGCAAGGTGTTCGAATAGTGTGCAACACGGGCATGAAGCGCTTCTGTCTTTCACACCCTTAACTTTATTTTTTGGTATCCAATGCATTTACAGTATGTTTATTTGTCATTCTGTTGAAAACTGCAGCTTGCAGGATCAGACTGTTATTTAATAAGCTAAAGTGCGTTCTTTATCTCTTGAATTCCTCCTCCCAAGAGGGTTATTTCAGATACAACACACTTTTTTCGCTTTTGACACTCAGGCGAACGGAAGCAGCTTGAAGCTTGAAGCAGCTTGATTGCGATACCGCGGTACGTTCGAAAGTGGTCTCGTTCTTCCCTCGTGCTAGTTCGTGAAAGAATTCTTTCACGAACTAGCACGAGGGAAGAACGAGACCACTTTCGAACGTACCGCGGTATCGCAATCAAGCTGCTTCAAGCTTCAAGCTGCTTCCGTTCGCCTGAGTGTCAAAAGCGAAAAAAGTGTGTTGTATCTGAAATAACCCTCTTGGGAGGAGGAATTCAAGAGATAAAGAACGCACTTTAGCTTATTAAATAACAGTCTGATCCTGCAAGCTGCAGTTTTCAACAGAATGACAAATAAACATACTGTAAATGCATTGGATACCAAAAAATAAAGTTAAGGGTGTGAAAGACAGAAGCGCTTCATGCCCGTGTTGCACACTATTCGAACACCTTGCGTCGCAGGGCGGTGGTGGCTGGGAATGGAGAGTACACGGTTGGCTCTTGGTCCTATATTTCCAACCTACCAGGGCTTTCCTCGTTGCTAGAAAGAACAGCAGCCATAAATTTGGCTGTCATGTGAGAGCGCAACAGTGGCATAGCCCCAGCTCATTTCTCAGTTTTTGATCCACCCAAGCTGGCTATTTCGGCAGAGGAAGCATCAAGCGCACATAGATTGTATTGAGCATCCAAATAACAGGTGAAAAATACATATACAGCGTAGCGTGTTTGAAGTGCATGCAACGCCAACAGTCCGGAAATTAGAGCGCTTACTAGGTGTGGCGTTGGCAACCGGATTTCAGCCAATACTGAAACCTGATTGACAGTGGGGCCCGCGAGTTTGACCAATCAGAGCTCGGCTCGGTGCTGAGCCGTTAAGCGGCTCGTTTTCTAACCAATCACCTGCGAGTTGCGCCGGTTGGCTTTTTGCGGCGCCCAATTGCAAGCGTCATGGCGGTTTTGTCATAGGATTTTCACTAACTCCTCTCTTTTGAACTTTACTGACGTAGCTTTGTAGTCGAAGATTTGCTTACAGTGGCCTTACCGGCTGGCGCATTCCGTATGTCCATCGTCGCGATAGTAGTGCACGCTTGGGCAGCAAATCCGACACTAGTTGATAAATTTTCCGCAATGGAGCTGAGACTACTCTACCTCAACGGCGGAGGATGTGCCCTGGCATTCACTTGGGGCGTCTGTCGTGAACCGACACCATGTAGCCTTCAGTGAAGCAGTGGGTGGTCGCACCATTATGCGCCTGAATCGTTCCCCAATCCGCGTGTTGCGATGACTAACTTACTTTTCCCTTAACCGATTATTATATTACGGTCTTCGAAACTTCCGTCGAATCAGTGTATCTGCTGCTTACACTCTCAGGAGAATTCGGGTTAAGCGTTGCTGGAAATGTCTACAGGAACTTTAAAACCTTTGTTTTTCCCACCATTTTGGACTTTCGAAGCGTATGCTTTTCGATGTCATCGAAGCGTCCCGCGTGGCCGTTCAACTGGAATTGAAATCACTGCGGGTAAAATAGTCCACACCATACATTCGCCGAAATCGCGCGGACGCTGATGATGGGAACTGACTATCGTCGGTCCATACAACAGTGCCTGGAGTTCCAAATCGACTGAATAATCGTCTGATTTTTATGATTATGGTGGCAGTTGTGGAAGTGCCCACTAGAATAATCTCCCGTCACCTGCTCTAAGTGCCGACTACGACCACAATGTACTGACCAACTAGGCCAGTGTATTGGACACGCAGACAAGACCCGGGTCTGGTCGCTTGCGCCTCCCACTGTAAATTTTCACGGGCGACTTAGGTGATTCGCTGAACTGCAAACAAGACTTGAGACCTCAACCTGAGAGCCCATCAGAGATCATTAGGCGTAAATCCGAACAAAGGCCTTTTGTTTTTTCTCGGGTGCCCCCTGTGAAACTGCTCCAGTACGACTGGCTTTAGCCTTGGGATGACAACGCGCTCTGAAAAAAGACGTACGTTGGCCAGTGATAGTGGGTCACGACGGTTGAAGGAGAGTCCCAGTTCATCTTGTGAGCGGGTGCACGGCCAGTTACTGCGGTGGCACGTGATGACCTGCTGCAGTACATGGTCTTAGTCGGTAGCCTGGTGGACCATGTCAGCAGTCAGCAGGAGGGTGCGGAATGCTTCCAACACTACGCGGTTTACACCCGGCTCGAAGGCAATAGTTGCGACCACATTGTTTTCTGGTTCTGGCCTGTGTGAACCAGTGAGATGCGGCGGCTTGTCATCTTGTCCGGGGCAGCGAAAAATCGGTTTTGAACACATGTTATGCTGCCGATAATGAGGATGATGATGTCTGAGGCTGAAGGTGGACTTGATCTTGCAGTTCTATTCCAGAAGTAGGGTTGTGCACTGCCGGTGACGGTTGGCGATATACAGTGGAAACCCCTTCGAGCCAAACACAGTAAGGAGTGGCTTGTGATCGGTCAGTAGGGTAGAGTAGAGTATTTTACGGAACGGTAAACTGGATCGTCAATGCTTCCTTTTCTATCTGACTGGTTGCGATCGGTTGGTGCTAGGGATCTCGCTGCATGTGTAATGGTGAATACATGCCAGAGCAGCTACCAGTACCACATTTCGAAGCATTCGGTGCCTCAATGATTTCCAGTGAGGGTTATTGTGGATGGGAAGCAAGTCGGAACTCAGCATGAGTTTGACCTAGTCGAAGGTGCATTTGAATGCGTCTGGCCGTGTCCACTTGTGGTTTCTGATGAGTAGATAGTTTAGTGGGCATGGTAGACGATGCGTGGCAGGCGGAAACAAGCTGCTGAGGCCGAGGAAGGTACTGAGGGCTGGCACGTCCGTAAGTACTTGTATGTGTCTGTGGGCGTCGGTGTTCTGCGAATCTGGTCGGCGACCATACTCATCAAAGATGAAACCGATACACTTTATGGACGTTTATCTTCCTCGGCGCACTCTGGAGCTACATTCTCGAATACGGTTGAGCACTTAATCTTGACACCGCCTTAATTTGTCGGGTTCGAATCCATGACGTCTAAACCACGGGTAACGCCGGAGCATCCTTCAGAGTCGTACCCAGGATTTTTTTGGATTATGACTGGCGCTGTCTTGACATCATACGGCAGCCGAGTATACTAGAACATACCGCGTTGCGCATTGATGGTAAAAAGGATCCAGGATTCCTCTCGAATTCGACTTGCAGATACGCCTCTGCGAACTCAGTCTCCGAAACACATTTACCCGCATCCAGTTTCGCGAACGGTCGTCTTGAAGGGGTAGAGTGTGCTAATGCGCATCCTGTGCGGTGGCACGGTCAGTAAAAAGTCTGCACACAAGCGGATAGTTCCATTACCGTTCTTCACGGTAACGATAATTTCGGCCCATGCCGAGTATTTTGCCAGTTTGTGAGCATCGTCATTATCATCGACAAAATTGCATCAGTGTTCATCACGGATGCCCCACTGTCGTACAGCCATAATTTATTTGGAGGCCTTTATGTGTAGAAGAGAATAAAAGTGGATGAGATATGGACTTCGTGCTAGCCCAGTACAATCATCCCGATGGGCTTACCCACCCAGATACTCATTCAGGCAATCTGGATAAAAACTGACAACAGGAACGCCACCCACATCGATTAGCAGCTATATCTTGCAGCTTCTCCAACCAGGTGCAATGGGAATCACGCGGTCCCCATCCTGGAAGGCGACTCGCATCGACTTCACTCAGAGAACACGGAAAGCACGGACAGCAGCACTTTTCTGCGACCGATGATTCGGCGTGCATAATACGTAGCCTAACGGTCCCATTTTCTGGTGCTGGATACATCCTTCGATGGAAGTTCCCGTCGTACAATTGAAGGATTGCTTTCTAATTGCCTCGTGCGGACTTCGCCGATACAATTTACCACGAGCTACCTCAGCCGTCGAGCTTCCTTCGGGTTGCATGACAGCTGGGAACCGAAAAGGTGATATAACTGAACAGGTGCACGAGCTATGGTTGAGGTAGTGGTTGTCGAAGGTTTGGTGACGTCTCAGTTCCGCTACTCACAGAGGCTACGCCTCACAGCCGTACAACAAAAGGCCATACTGTAGCCTCACACACGTCTGTTGAGACTTAGAGCTACACCGATCTACCGCCATAGGCGTCTCAAACTAGCACGCACCTCACGGATTCGTGCATTGATCTCACCTGTCACTGCACTTGGAACTAACACAGCTTCCAAGATACATAAAACGCTCCACAACTCCGAGTGCCTCTCTTTGGATTGTAAGAGTCATGTTCAGTGATCGGGCATCAAGGAACATGACCTTACACTTTGTGGATGCAAAGCGCATGACAAAGAACAGGGTCATCTCGGTCAGTTCACCCAGAAACGTTAACTTCTATTTTCTCATTGAAGGCGAGAACGATGTCTTGTACGCACTCCAGGTCGACAAGGTTTGCATTAGTAACTGCCACTAGCCCCACGGTTTTGAAGACCTTCCAGCGTTCATCTCATTACCTCGTCCATCACGCAATTGAAGAGGACTGGAGAGTGTACACATTTGACGACAACAGTTCGTGTATGGGTCTTTTGGGGAGCTCCGTTTACTCTCGCACCCGAAAGTATGAGAATAGAAAGAACTTATTATCCTCACAAAGTTCCGAGGGGTTCCTTGAAGGGCAAGCATGTTAAAGAGGACAAACCGGCTAAGTGAGTGGAATGCGCCTTTGAAATCCAGGAGTACTAAGATTTTGGGTCGTTTATACGTATGGCCTTGTAACACCCGAGGGGATGTGAAGATTTGGCCAGCGCACTTCTTGTCAGGCCGGAATCCCGCTTGGTGCTCTCTAGTCAGTGTTTCTCGAGGCACCATTTGGCGATGAAACATAAGTGGTGCCAAAAGTCTCGGTACGACCGGGGTCAGGCTGATCATATCATCATCATCATCGACAGCATGACATCAGTGTTCATTCATGCTCCGCTGCCGATCATCTTGTGCTTACCACACGCATTATGAGCCCAATTTTTGAAAACGGACACTATTACCGATGCTCCTCAGTTTCCTGGGACAGTCTCCTTTTCTAACTTCAGGCAAATATACCAGAGAAACGCTGACTGATGATTTCACCTCCAGCTTTGAACAATGCGGGTGTGAAGTCATCCGGAACGGGAGCTCGGATGCGCTTGGGAGATGTGCAGTCATAAACCGCATTCTGCATTCACCGGCCTGGGTTCTGCTACAGTTCGAGAATCTAACTAATTGGCAGCAGGTGGCCACAGGAGCCGTTTTTCGAAGTACTCAGCTCAGCGATCGAGGCTTCTTCTTCAGTGAAGGTGTTCGCGCCAATCTGGTCACCGGCGGTTTCCGGCATCCAGTCGAACGGGCCAGACGGAATGACCTTCGGACATATCCAGCTTTCTGTCTCTCTTCCGTTTCTTCAGCCTTCCGTGTCCACCAGGCTTCGTGGTCGGCGCGCACGCTGAGTTCCACCTAACGTCTGACGATTCTTCGGGCAGGATTATGCTTGGGACGGGTGAAAAAACCGAAACCGTCTAGCTGTGGCACTGCTTCGGTGCTCAGCTTCCATGCCAGCCAAAGGAGGCAAGAGGGCTTGGATACTGCCAGGTTGCCCAAGTCTAGACAGGGGAAGTCGAGAGGCAGAGGTCGGGTTCGAACCATGGACCTTTCGGTCAGTAAACTCGCGCTCTAACCGCTGAGCCACCTCGAGCAGAAACATTTCTCCTAGATTCAGGCAGTGGCACTGTTCGGTCTAATATCCAGTGCTGGAGCCTAGCTGGTGGCGCCATGTCACAGCCAAGACTCCAAGCACTGTGCAAAGATGTAGTATCGTTCCACTACTAACTGATGTCTGGCGGTTAAGTGGTTGGAGGAGAGTCAGAAAGGCGTTTCTGACAAATATTTATTTCAGGCTCCGCCAATCTCTCAGTGTTTAAGAGATTCTTATGCCCGTACGTGGCCCTGAAAAACGAAGATTGAAGCGACTCCGGACGAGTGCCTGGTCCGAATCCACGCAAGCGTCTTAAATCGAACGGTAGTCACTTATTGATCTGCATCACCGGTAGTTGATGGAGATGTGGTTAATTCGGGTTGTACGATGTTGTGGCACATTATGTGGCCGGACGATTTCGGTTATTTTGGAAGCTAATACCGCATAAAAACAGTCTGCAGTTAGCATACGACAGAAGCAGGCGTTCGCCATAGTTCACAAGCACCGAGTCCAATCCAAGTCGACCATCCAGTTGAGTTTCAGATACACGATGTCAGCTCACTTGTGCTTTCTGATCATCGTCTACTACAACCATATCTGGGCTTTGAGCCTTCCATTGCAGGTTGAGAGGTACGCAGACACGGAGTACAGACAACGACCAAAACCTACCGCTTGGGGGTCCCTTCGCGGACGTTTCTAGAGGTTGCGCACAGAGACGACTACCAACGGGCATCCAGTCAAATGAGAATCCTTCAGTCCGGTGAGTTAGGATGTTGCCAGAGCGGCCTCTGGGTTGCCACAGCTGCACAGCCGAAATCGAGTGGAGAGTGATGGAGCAGTTAGCTGAATCAGTATGCTTGGATCGTGAGTTAGTGTTTCTGATACACAGCACACCAATGTGATCAGACTCTTAAGAAATACAATATATTTCAAGTAACCTAAATAATTCTGCTGCTCATTTCGGTGTGCGCTTCGCATCCATAAAGTATGCAGTGCTACTGCAAGCTTTGTTGGGATCAGACCCAAATCTTATGCTTGTAGATGGACCAATCGATGTGGTAGATAAGTTTGTTTGCTTGTGTAGGTGCATGAGTCCCGGTTGAGCACTCGACTTAAAACTGTTTGCTGACCTAAGGCTATCACCTTTTGGTGGTCGGGCTTCCGTGCTGCAATAATTCTGCAAGCTATACCGGCTGCAATTCAGTGTTTAGATCGCGGATTTATTAACCAGAAGGTCCTTGTTCGAAACCGACTTCTGCCTCTCAACTTCTTTCTAGGCTTGGGCAACCTGGCAGTATCCCAGTCCTCGTGCTTCCTTCGGGTGGCATGGCAGCTAGGCACAGAAAGGGTGTTACAGCTTAACGATTATCCGTTATCTATCCTCAAGGTTCAACCATATCAGGAAGACCGATGGAGAGCAGCCGGACAAGGAACAGCGAGTCCCCATACTGCGAGAGATCGTATTACGAGGTGGTCTGGAGGTAAAGTCGTACTGTCTTCTCTGGTAGGAGTGTGAAGGCAGTAAAGCGTTTCTCCCAGGCGATCAGCGTGTCCGTATTTATGAAAGCAGCGATGCTACCTTCCCCCGAGGAAGGATTGGTTCGAAAAAGTCGGCCGTAAACACTGTACACTGCGGTCGCCGGCGCATTAGGTTATTGGCTCCTAGAAGGGTTCCTCAAGAAAACCCCAACAACCGCTGCCTCGCGGTTTTACCTTTTGAGTCAGAGACTAGCAACAGGGTCCCCGGACAAAACCTCATCTCAACCCACTGCCTTGTGTCTCAGGCTTCAATCAAAGTCTCAAGATGGGTGTCTGAAGCAACTCCCTTCTAAGGCCTGGACAACAAGGAAGTATCATTATCTCTCGCAGCTCTTCGTTCACCGTCCCTCACCCATTTCCTCTCCCCACCCATCGAACGATGCAGTGCGATCAACCCATCTTTCAGTCATCCAGCTATTCCCATCCATTCAGTACCCAGAGATATAAATCAAAATGGTCACTTCGTAACTTCAGATGATCTGATCCACGTTGCACCCTTCAATATCCGTACTCTGTGTCAAATTAGACAACATACACCTCTTGCTAAGGCCTTGCTTTGCTCACTTATCGATGGATGTTGTGTCTCCGAAACACGTACACAGGACCCCACTGCAGTTGTGCACCTCAAGTCGCTTAGAACGAGCTCATATGTTCCTCCTTTTTCTGTTTGAGCATCTGGTGATCTTGATGCAATGCCTCTTGGTATCTACGGTGTGGATGTGTCACTCATCCCTTAGAAGATGCATTACTGGACTGGATCCCAGTAAACAGTCGTTTTTTGCGCTGTACGGTTGTCTTTTTGCTTATGATCACTGCGGGAAACGGCGTTAATTTTTCGTATCAGCATACCATGCCACTGTGCGGGTCTGGTCGTCGTTTCGCTTTCCGTTCGAATCCGATTTCTGCATCTCGACTCACCCTGTCTAGGCTTGGGTAACCTGGCAGTATCCCAGCTTTCGTACCTCCTTGGGGTGGCATGGCAGCTAGGCCTTGAAAGGGTGTTACAGCCGAACGATTCTTTTTTCACTTTCCGTTAGTATTCTTCGTACCGAAGCAGAGCAACTTTGTTGGTCATTTCTCCTGAGTTTCAGTGGCTCAGCAGTACGGAGCTGATCTGGCTGGCAGGCTACTGAAAACGTCTGGTCATGCGGATGACGAATTTTGCTTGGGTTTTGAGTGGAAGCGAATGATAGAAGCTGTGTTCCCGGCTCTTGGGACTTTCTCTTTAAGCAATCCGGCTCGACCAAATGAACACTGGATAACAGACCTTATGGCTGCCAAAAAAGCCATACCATCAATAGGCGACTATGATGCAATACACTGCGATGTTTCGCTCCATGCTGCTTTATGGATCAGGAATGTGACATCTACGCACAGAGGATTTACGGAAGCTGTTGAAGTTCCACTGTCGTTGTCCAAAACATTGGTCGGGTCTGGTGGGAACATCGGACTAGTAATGCTTAAGTACACCAGATGGGTTTAGGGTGGGACACTCACGCTTCCTAGGTTACGCGGAGCTCTTTTCGTCTAGTCCTGTGCTAATCGTCACCAGAGATGGAAACAGCAGTGTTGACATCGTTGCTTGGTCGCACAAACACAGTGTTTGTTTAATTATACTTAGAGCCTTAGAGTGAAAAGAAGATAAAGGAGTTTGTAAGGGAGGGTCCGGGTGCTGGCTTGTCGCAAGCACTCTGAGGTGCCCACACCTCCAAGCGCTCAGTCGGACTAGTTCGGTCAGGGAAGGACTTTTTTGTCGGTCCAACCATTCTACCGAATCATACTACAGAGAGGCTTTCTGTTTCTCTTCATTTATTTCCTCTATTCTTTCAACAGCTCACCCGTACAGCTGATGGATTCCTTGGTAAACACAGAGTCACCATCCGTTCCTCTTCCTTGGCTTTCCGACACACCGTCCACTTCACACACTGTCAGTTCTTCACACAAACTAGATGTGGATAAAATCATACGACCGAATCCTCTCTTCCTCGAGGATGTGGTGATGCACCCTTCCACGGCGGTCCCACAATCATCTGTGCCTGATGAGTCACGCTCGAATGACTTGCGCACGGACATTCCCGAAGTGATTATTCCAATCGTTGGTTGCCCTCCCACCTCTGCTACCATTACTGCTACGGCCGCCACATCAGACACCCATGGCTGTCCCTTTCCGGGAGCTGACTCTTCCACGCATGCTTGGCAGCATAGGAAGACCAGACATTACGATGATGAGGATTACCGAAGTACATAACCTCCTTTTTACAACGCTTTGACCTGCCATCCCCTTTTTATTCTAGTGTGCTTATACGGCGCCACTGCTAACAATCCTAGTTTCATCGCTGTTGTCTGTCAAACCATTTGCTTGGAAATTTACTTTTATTTCCACTGTGTCTCAAGTGGTTAGAGCGCGAATTTACTGACCGGAAGGTCCATGCTTCGAACCCGACCTCTGCATCTCGACTTCCCCTGTCTAGACTTGGGCAACCTGGCAGTATCCCAGCCCTCGTGCTTCCCTCGGTTGGCATGGCAGCTAAGCACCGGAAGGGTGTTACATCTGAACGATTTATATAACTTACCTGGCTTCGTTGAGTCTCACAATTTTCGGTTATAATAAATAACAAAATAACCCTTTCGGTGCGTAGCTGCCATGCCACCCGAAGAGAGCATGAGGGCCGAGCTAGTTTCAGGTTGCCTATACTTAGACAGGAGCACTCGAAATCTCGGGGTTGTATTCGGACCACCGACCTGCCGGTCAGTAAGTTCGCGCCTTAACCACTGAGTTATCTCGAGGTCTATTTTCCCGGTATCTAGTTGGGTTTCAGCTACTGTACCTCACATTACCCCAGAGTGTCAGAAGGCTCGATGAACGAGGATCGTGCCAAAGCCACGTAGGAAGAGAGTCGAACAACGAGCTATCTTAAACTGCGGGCATTCAAGGTAAGGAGGCCGTCCTCGACAACGTGCAGACAGACAGAAAGTAAAAATTTCAGTATGTTTGCCAAGACTTAAAAGTTTCCACTACAAGGTGAATTTTCTTTGATTCACCCCAGAGGTTGTGTGTCACGGGACATACAGTTGAGGTAACTCAGGGCTTCGTTGTTCGGCCCCCGAATTTTCGATTACTTATTTCTGTAGTCCGGCAACCTGCTTGTGTCTCCGTCGCTGTACCTTCCTTGCGGCAGCTATGCCGCAAAAGCTGCTCGAATTGGGGAAAACACGAAACTCCTATCCAGTAGACTGTGCTGCAATCTTGCACAAGCTGTGCATAACGGGTGGTTTGAGTTTAAAACTTCGACACTATGGGTTTCTGCATAAGGATTGTTTAAATGGTGCGCGTCCTTCTCAAGCGCTGAAGTAATGTTCACACAGCTTAACTGTGGTTATGTTTGGGGTGTTTTACTCCTTTTTTAGTCCTAGGGCGTGAGAAAAGACCTCTGAGGTTTGTGAAATCTTGTGTTTTTGTAAACAAGCTTCCCTAAGCCAGTCTACTACATTTATCCAGCGTAGGAGTCCCGTCCAGTAAATATAGGGCGCAAATGGTTCGGTTTATTTTACTCGTTTTCATTCGGTGATGGTGGTCACCTGGGTTTGATTGAGTGAATTTGACCTAAGAGGATCTAATACTACTCTCTTAGACAGCAGATAACCAACTGACTTACGGAATTCGTACCCTTGTAAACCACAAGGGGGCGAGATGGCTCAAGTGGTTAGAGCGCGAATTTACTGACCGGAAGGTCAGTGGTTCGAACCCGACCTCTGTCTCTCGACTCCCCCTGTCTAGGCTTGGGCAACCTGGCAGTATCCCAGCCCTCGTGCTTCCCTCGGGTGGCATGGCAGCTAAGCACCGAAAGGGTGTTACAGCTGAACAGAAACCACAAGGGTCCACCTCAACTGTTTTCCAAACCGAGTTCAAACTGGCTCAAATTGAAAAACAGGGCAATTGTAACGCGACAAAAGGGAATAGCATTTATCAGGACTGGGACCATATGACCTTTCTTGGGCTTAACCGGTGACACAGCAACATACCTCTAGGAACCCATATCAATATCAACCTCCGTTCTAACTGAATGAATACTGTTGCGGCTGCCGCTGATCGTGATGAGTTTATAATCGACCAAACCAAAACTGCTGCCTCCGTGTGACATCGGTTCTTTACACTGTTCCATCAGTATGCAACCCTAATTCCCAGTTGTGAACAATATCTCGTTGTTCAACTTCAATTGATTGCCACCTCCATTGTTATCTGTCGAACCCTGTTCTACGCAGGTCATCGGCATCGGGCCTACCCACATATGCATCATCCACTGAAGGTGATGGAGCCGCGAACACTGAGGAGATTCCGGGAGCAGGTTTTGGCCATACGAACTGGTTCGAAACATGCCCTGGGTGTATCTGGAGCCACCGAGTCGGTTACAGATTGCACCACCGACGCCATTCTCGGCGAACCAACATCCACCGGGGAGTTGATCGAAAAAGACGACGTTTTTTCCACAACCAAATTTTTCAAAACCGATCAGCACGTACAACCGACTCTCACGCTTCCGGCATTTGGCCATATACCCGAGGATTCCGAGGATGTCACCAACTCAACTGCGCCCTATCATCAGGTAGACCCTGCAAGCCCATCTTTGGCTGATAACGCTTGTTCGGTCGGACAAGCTGTAAAATCTCGGCGATTCGAAACCGGGAGTAGCTGGTCCATTTTCCATGGAGTGGATCGGAATCGCGCAGATGGTTTGATGGTTGATGTGCACGACCCGCCACTGTTGCAACACCAACAAAGTCCTGGTGTTCCGGGAGGTTTGAAGTTATTTACCATTGGAAGTGCTCCGGATAATCAGTTGTTCAAAGATAATGCTTTGGACTTGAAGAGGAAATTGTTCAAATCACGCAGGTATGCGATTTGGCTATTTATGGTAGTGACCCAAATAATTTATGTTCTCCGGTTCGGATGATCATCGAATTTAATTCCGTATTAGCGAATTTGGTTGTGCGGGAGACTCACCTGGAACCCAGCTGGATCTCTCGTTTATGATGTAATCGTTTCTGGAGAGACCATTCTCAGAAGTAACCTCCTCTCGAAGACGACCCCTTGCGGGTCTTCTTTGTGAGGAATGGGGCGGTAGGTTAGTACACATTTTGCATGGGGCAATCGTTGGGAGGAATGACCTTGAAAGTCATTTAGCACAGTAACTTTAGATTGCGAAACAGTGTGGCCCCCCCAACCTACACTAAAACGCGACTACGCCTAGGCGTCATATCCATATTTGTGTTTCTTATTTGATTGGATGCTTTCTAGCGCTAAGCTGATCGGCGAATGCCACTCAAAAGTTCATCTCACTTCACACTTCATCCTCCCTTTCACAGGCATCGACCTCGAAGCAAACCACTGAGTGTCGTCTTTCAACCTAGCTTGACGAAATTGAGTGAAGAGACCTCGCCAATTTCTTCATCGACCGCCAGCTCCTCAACGCTTTCTATTGAGGCAGCCGATCAGTTTCAGCATCACGAAAGCCCCTTGCAGCCGACTTCCTCTACTTGTTCTGGCACACTGCACCCTATCATGACAAAGGCGTTCGATTCTCACGAAACTATGTCGTCCAATTGTACATACCCCATCCCGCTACCACAGTCGGAGGGTTTCAGGTCTTCGGCTAGCGAGGGGAACCTTCATAATGTACATAGTTTCCAAGGGGATGGGTGTGAAGGATCGCCTTCGTTATCCAATTCAGAGGTTGAAATCTCCCTCCCCGACGACCCCACGCTGGAATGTGTTCAGGAACCCGAGGTAAGCTTATGATTTCCTAACGATTTTCCTACGCGTTTTATTGTTCGATTGCCCTGGTTACGAGACAGTATTGGTTTCAAGGTCCCGGCAAACAATTGGAAGGTGGAATCGTCATACAACGCTTCTTGAAGGACGAACATTTTTGGCAGTTCTTCCGATACAACTGCAAGATCATAATGTACAAAATCCAGCATGAATTGAGTTCCAAGCTTTGCCCGGTGGAGATTCTATGTTTAACAGAGTTCAGTCCGTAGATGTCACGTGTGTATGTTTTGATTTTGGCTCTGTTGAAACCCCTAAATTGTCTGTTTATGGCCAAACCAAGTGTTCGGCTGTAGCATCCTTTCGGTGCCTAGCTGCCATGCCACCCGAAGGAAGAAGGAGCGCTGGGATATTGCCAGGCTGCCCGAGCCTAGACAGGGGAGGTCGAAATGAAGAGGCCGGGTTCGAACCAAGGACCTTCCGGTTTGTAAATTCATTGTGTAGCCACTGAGCCACCTCGCCACACTGAGTGTACTGCATGCGCAAGTCTCCTTTGGTGCAGAGGACAAGGTTTTTTCCGCCTAACGGCGATCGACTCTGTTTAGGCGTCCTCTTTTACAACCTTCAGCTGATTGCTAGACACTGTGCCGGTGCCTTCGAAATTGGGTTTTTATTTTGTGTTTATTTTAGACCAGATGAGTCAGGATAGCGCTCGAACCATGCGTTTTCAACCCTCCTTTCGAACCCGTTTTACCGCTCGTCTTAACGAGGCAATTAGAAGGCGAGTGTTCGGTTGTGCAACCGGTACTTCCATTGAAGAATGTGTTCAGCACCAAAAGCCGCTTTGATTAGGCCATGTATTGCTCATACTGAACCATCGTTTGCCGAAGAGGGTGCTGTTTTCCATGCCCAATTCAGAGTGACGGAGGCAGAAAGCTGGCCAGCTGTTGACCTGGGGTGTGAAAGAGATACTGAAAAGTCTGGGTGTTGTGAATGCTACTCGCCTTCGAGGATGGGGACCGCTCATAGATGTCAATGGTGTTCTTATTGTCAGTTTCTATCCAGGTTGCCTGGATGAGTGTCCGGGGGTGCAGGCACCTCGGAATGGTTGTGACTGGCTGACACTAAGTCCTTGCGAGGCGAGATAGCTCAGTGGTTAGGACCCGTCCTCTGCCTCTCGACCTTCCCTGTCTAGACTTGGGCAAACTGGCAGTATCCCAGCTCTCGTGCTTCCTTCGGGTGGCGTGGCAGCTAGGGTGTTGCAGTTGAACGATATGATGGGGAACTAAGTCCCTACTCCGTCCCCTTTTATCCTTCTCTTCACAATAGAACTTTCAAATAACTTATGGTTTTACGACAGTGAAGCCTTAGTGTTGAACACTGATGTTATGCGGTCGATGATGGCGATGGTGAACATTCCGCCACGCCGCAACCAGTTGAGGACCACACAAACATAGATTAGTCTCACATAGGGAGCTTGTCTTTCGGTGTGAGGTTGACCATCGTTTTTGAGTGAAATTGTCATCCTGCTGGAAATGTTCGGAGAATACCTTGTGCCTGTTCACTTCCCTCAAGGGGGGATTTATCAAGATGCATCTGTTTTCAACACTTGGTATCAGTGGTCAGCTTTGTCACATTGGTAGTATTTTTTCGCCCTGTAAAACTTGTCGGGACCCCGTCTTATTTTATCTGGTTGATAAAACATGTTTGGGTTCACCTACCCATCAGTGCATGTCATTCTTGCGAAGTTGAGTAGGCTTCTGTTTCCTCGGCACAAAATTGTGGAATCTTGTGTACTACCCTGTCCACTTTGTTTTTTCGGCATACCGACCACCCAACCATCTGGCCAATTGCGCCTCGAGTAGATGATTAGAAGGGTTTTCATCCCCAGCTTCGTGTGCAAAATCTGTATGCCTGTTTGCGCGGAAACTGCGTGGCTTTGGTGTTGAAGATGTGAATTACATACGAGCTGGATAGGATGCACGAACGAGTAGATATGGAGCAACAAATGCAAAGATTATACAACTCGTCAAGCCTACACAAGCGCGATGTTCTGTTTGAATGCTATCTCCAGGTCCACTATCATCTTCGGTTGTTCGTACGGTCGCTGTTGAGGACAGGTGCTCTAGAGTGCGTTCTGGCTGGATTCTGGTCCGTGTATCGACGTGACAGTAAGCACAGCCTGGCCTGTTCCACTTCCTTATGTAGAACTGGTCTGAGTCAATAAAAAATGATCGACTTTAAGACCAAGGCCTCCTTTAGTTCCAGCTACTGAAATTCATTTGTGAGTAGTAATCAGCAGTTCTCATTGTCTCTGATACGTGCCACCTTTACTACACGTACTGTTGATCATATACTTGCGGCACACCAACCACGGGAGTTTAAGTGACAACCTGACTGGTTCGTTTGTTCCCAACCGGAATTTGGGGGTCATTCAAATGTATTTGTGTCCGTATCGTTTGGTTCGTTTGTTCCCAACCGGAATTTGGAGGTCATTCAAATGTATTTGTGTCCGTATCGAGACTTTCGGAATATTCCTTGACCGCGTCTAATTTCTTTACAAAGCACACTGGATTAAAACCTAATGAATTCCCACATTACTTATGGGCTTATCCATTCAATCATTTTCTTTCATTGAGCATATTTTTGGTACACAGTATCGAATTTCGCTTTTTGCGTTCAAGGCAGGTTGTGTAAGAGGTATGTATGTAGAACGAATTCACACCCCGGCGTCCGCGGTTCGGTCCCGGTTCTATTGCTCCAGTGCAGACTTGTTGTTTGATAGGTCATCCGAAAATGCTGCCTGTGTTCAACAGATGATGTGGATCTTGTTTCATTGTTTCGAATTCTGGTGGGTGTTACGCCTTCCCGTGACTTAAAACTAAAAGAGTCAATCGGAATGAATGAAATTCGCCACCATGGATTTCCCCCCCACACACACACCTGTTTGCTATTTATTCAGTTAGATTTTGCCCTGGAAGCTCCGGTGTCACTGACAGCTATCTTGAGTGAAATACTTCATTGCTACTATGAGTGAATTTCAGTAGCTACAATCCACGGCACGAGAAATCAAATTACCCCTTCATCCAAACGTGGAGGGACAAGGCCGAACCCAAATTTCGCTGCACTAACCTTCATTCATCAAACTATGAGTTTTCAGGACAGTAGGATGATTGTTTTTTCGGAGTCAGTGCTCAGTGTTAAACGTAACACATTACTCATAAGGTTGCTGAAAACTTCGACAGTCCACGACCGGTCACGCTCTTCTTGGGGCTCATCAGGTAGTTGCAGTCCTCGAGTTTCCTTCAACCTTATGTTCTAGTTGAACCAAAAAATTGCACGAAATTAGCGAAATACACTCATGTGAAAAAATGGTTTTGTGAGAGACTCACCTGGAACCCAGCTGAATCCCTCGTTTATGATGTTTTGTAAGCAACTGAACGTGCTGCTCCAGGTACGATATTTGAGATATCGCGATACGTGTATAGACGTAATTCACTACTCATAAGAAATATCATAAATGAGAGATTCAAGTGGATTCCAGGTGAGTCTTTCGCAAAACCAAATTTGTTTGCAAATGGGTGTTATTCGCTGCGTGGTCAGTGTTGTTATCAGCGATATCGTCGAACCTATCGAGCTCAATCGAATACGGTCGCCCAATGGAGAAAAGTCACTGTACTTGCTTTTGAAGGTCACAAGAAGTTACAGGATGAATGTTTACAAATGTCTTCCCCCTACATCTTTGGCCATTCCTTCTAAAGTTTAATCTCGTTGTGCACCTTGTTTGTACCATGCATTCAACTAGAGTGTACCCACCGGAGCATAAACATCTGTACGGGCTTCGGGCATTGTGATAAATGAACACAAAGTTGAAGCAACTTGTTGTCGTGTACTGCAGCTGTGAACTGCAAATGGAAACAGTCCAACATAGCTGTCGGCTGTCCAGCTATGTGTGTGTGTTTGCGTGGGCAGAACTGTTTTTTTCTAGTCAGGTGTGGTCTCCGGAATGGACGAGCGCGGACTTCATCCTTGCGGATTTAGCCCGAGGTGTGCGAGCTGTTTACCGAGTTATTCGTGGTTGCACTGTTACTGTCCAAACTTTGAGCAACCAGATGTCTCTCGAGCTTCCTTCGCGCAGCATGGTGACCAGCGTCGAAAACCAAATTCCCCGGTACGAGCCTGTTCACCGAAAACTCGATTTCAAGCTGACAGAAATGCAGGTCGCGGTTCGTACTGTGAAAATTCAATCTTAGTGACCTGTTTAAGTATAGAGATTGGGCTGAAGGTCACGCGGAAATTTCATTCTATTTGTATTTGGGGGAAACGGTGTAGCGGTATGAACTTGCCTGTCAATTTTCGCGGTGTGCAAACTACGTTGTCCTCAGGAACTGCAATGCCAGACTTCAGCGTTCTAAATCATCCTGACCTGAACATGGTGTTCGTCGTGATCTGACGTCTTTTTCTATTGGATGCTGTCTGACTGTTGATCATAATCCATCGATCCATTTGATTGTTGTCTTCCACTACCGCTGTTGTTGCTGTTGTTGTTATAGTTGCCGCTGTTCCTAGTTGCGTTTACTCATCCACACTTTCGCTCACATGCTCATAACTCTAGGAGCAGTAGCCAGGTGAGTTGCTTTTCTGTGTGTGTACCTGTGTGCGCGTTGTTCACCGCTATCGTTTGGCTTGCCTCACTCAAAGCTCTGACACGTTTACTGCGTCTTCGTAGCAATAGTTGTCACATTCTAACTCCATGTGTGTCCTCTGTGTGTGCCAGATATCCCCCGTGTTGCTTCTCTTGCATGGTAGTTGTATCTCATCACATCAGGTCAATCATGAACGAGCCTGTACGGCGTGTGTGGTTCTTGTTCTGGAACGAAAAAGACCAGAATTGACAGTATTAACTCCGGTTGAAGTATCTGCAACCCTCGAGGACTTGACTTCACATTGACCGTTCGGTTGAATTATTTATGACCGAAATTGGGGTCCAATACAACCTGTTGGGAGTTCAAGATGGTCGCCCCAGAGGGGTTGATGCTGCAGAGGGTGTTATCTCCTGGTTGGCCTAAATCCATTTTTACGTTCGTTTCCGAGTTTTGGTGACGGATTGGTCATTCGGGGACCAATATGCTACAGCGAATGTTCCCGGAATGGTGAAAACTATTGTACAATCATCTATACAGTAAGACGTTCCAGGAATGGCCCTTTGGTACTGAACGAAATGCCATCGCCTTCGGTGAAATGCTGAGGCGAACAGAACGTGGATTCAGTTAAATTTGTTTATCGTTACTACTGTGTTCGAGGTTTGTGAAGTGCGGACAGAATGTCGAACCAATCACATGGTTGTTGATTTTGACAGAAATACTTTCTGGGCATGCGTTTAATCAACTGTGGTACAGTTCAAAATTCGTCTTGTTTCATTCCGCCCAGGAACAACGCGACCGTCACGTAGGCCCGAGACGGGCCACATCAATGGTTAGAGACATTGTCAGGCATGGCCCAGTCGCGCCCTCAATGACGCTCATGCATCCAAGCTATTGGCTTCAATGCATAGCTCCCTTCCCAACCCCCACTCACCTAACAGTCCATTGACAGTAGTGTATTTACGCACCAATTTATCAGCTCCCGCCCCGCCTCCAATGCGCAGCTACCTACTTCACCTCCCCAAATCTTCGGCGAACGAAACTGTGGTACAACCATTGCATGACAAGTACACGGTTCTTACAGCTGACGATGATGATGATGAGGCAGTCTGTGGTCTGTGGAAGACCTCGTTGTGAACGGCAAATGCATGATTAACCAAGGTGAACATCTGGTCATGTGACAGGCAGATCACTCGTCTGAGAGACCTTCCCGGGGTTAGGCTCGGTTGATGTCGCCTGGTCGTAGTTGCGTGAATTCGAGTTGGTGCCACCTGATTGAGGTTCTTACGGTAGCCTGCGGTTAACCCGGTAACCTTGACTTGTAAAGCCTGCGCACCCCTAACCCTGCTTCCGATCACCTATATTGGCGTTTCGTCTACAAGTATGCATATGTCAGCATATTTTCAGAAAGCGGATGCATCCAGTGCTTTGCTTGTTGATGATGCTTGCTTGATGATGATGATGATGATGATGATGATGATGATGATGATGATGATGATGATGATGATGATGATGATGATGATGATGATGATGAAGATGATGATGATGAAGATGATGATGATGACGTAGGCCCATACTCACCAACGCAGACATTTTCGATAGGATCTCTACTCCGAACTGCGAGCAAGTCAAACGATTGTCTTGAGGTTTTGAGGCGACTTTGGGAAAGACATTTCGGTGATTTGTATGTGAATCCCTGCTCTACCGTGCTCAGATATCCTGGATCCTTGCTTGCTTTCGCTATTCGATGTTCTAATCGTTAACCAAGTTTTTCACTCGTTGGAAGTCACAGTCCACAACGTCACAGAGCCAACATCGACGACTAGTTTTTCTCTTCTTGCACGTGCCAATTACTCATTGGTCCTTCCGAGCCGTCCAACTTCTTCACCCATATACCATGTCACCTTCGGACGAAACGGAGAGTGTTGGATAACCCAGGGCCGGTTTCGCCCTTTTTGGGGCCCTTCAACCAGACGAATTCTCCGAGTTTCAGTCAATCTTAGGCTCTACTTCAACCCAAATAGTTCGCAGTTCGCGGACTACACTCATTTGCAAACTAATTCGGTTCTAACGGGTGACCCACTTGAATCCCAGATGAATCTGTCGTTCTTGACATTCTTCTGTCCAAAGTTCTAGGTACTGTGATTTGTGATCACGGTTGCTATCGCCGCGGCGAATCTTTTCTACTGTTCATGTATTTTGGGTGTGGCCTGTTTTATAACCATTCTTGCGTTCGTCGGACATCTGCGTCCAAATCTGTAGGTTTTGAAGCAAACACTTGTCAATCGATTTGTGGCAGTTAGTTAGTGGGAGTCTGTCTTCCGCGTCATCAAAACTCTCATAATTGCACACTTTTTAAACGCATATCTGGATGAATCGGTGAGAAAACTGTGGTTAAATTTCCCAGACAGTCTTTCGTCTTTGAATGCTAGCAATTGACCTTGTTGGAGTGCTCATATAGCGCGGATCTCTGTACCCTACTGTTCAGTTGTAACACCCTTGCGGTGCCTAGCTACCATGCCACCCGAGGGAAGCACGAGGTCTGGGATACTGCCAGATTGCCCAAGCCTAGACAGGGGAAGTCGAGAGGCAGAGGTCGGGTTCGAACCACGGACCTTCCGGTCAGTAAATTCGCCCTCTAACCACTTGAGCCATCTCGCTCCCGAGTTCAGATGTTAGCTTACAGAATTTCATTGTCTCTAGCATTCGGGTGATACGACTGATTCCGATAGTGTTTCGTCCACGACAGAGGACAGGGTGCTGTCTCGTGTCAGTCCTGTTGGCTTATCTGTTGCCCGCGTATGGTTATCGGCAAAGCGAACCAGGACGTACGCTATTTTTTCAGGTGACCTTCTAACTGGCCGAATATTCAGGCGTATATTTTTTTTTTTGAATACCGTGTTCTTTCCAGGGTGATCGTTTGTGAAGCAACTTCTGAATTGCATGATGGCGAAATTTAACACGCAATACATCTGTCCGTTTTCGCGGAGACCCACTTCCATTTGTCTCTTTAGTGAATCCCTCTCCAGAAGGGACCGCTTCTGATCAGTCTCCCCAGTTTTGGCGTCCAGAATAAAGGCACAAAAGTATTCCATAAAACGGGTCACCCAACTCACCAGGCATTAGTAAGAGGGTAGCTGTGCGTTCTTCCTTTTCCGTTGTGGCATCAGGACGTAAGAGTTGAAAATAGTACTAACAAGACTGACCGCTTGAGACAGAGGACTTAATGATCGGAAGGTTCGCTGTTCGAACTCAACCTCTGCATCTCGACTGCTCCTGTCTAGGCTTGAGCAACCTGGTCGTATCTCAGCTGTCGTGCTTCCTTCGGGTGGCATGGCAGCTAGGCACCGAAAGGGTGTTAGAGCTGAACGATTTTGTTTTCGTTCAATGACGTGGCTATCTTGCAGGTGTGATCAAACCAACACCAGCTTATCATCCACCGTCTTTCCAGTTCGTGTTTTTCATGAGTCGAGCTAACCACCCCCGTCTGGAGCCTTCTTTTCATCGCCCCTCATACCTATCCTGCCCACCATCGATCGATAATTGCTTCCTTCTGATTTCTCATCAGCCTTCCGGTGGTCTCGGTAATCTGGTGTGTGTTTCTTTTGCTAACCGTTTCGGTTCTTTGTGTTTCTAGTGTATTTTTGGATGCTGTGCCGCATATATCAATTTTGTCACTATGATTTAGCATTTCATGTGCTAGCCGCCATCGCATTCTATAGACTGTCTCCAGTAAACCTCACTTTTTTGACAGTGGTCATGGTAGAGTTCCGCATCATGGATGGCTGCCTGTTGACCTGTCATCGTCGTCGTCGGCATGATTGATTCTCCTGATTCCCCAGAGACTCACTTCTAACCCGCAACTCTGCTTTCATTTCTAGGCGGAGGAGGTCTCTGCAAGGTTCCCCTCACCGTTTCCTCAAGTTTCATGTAAGTCACGCGTGTGCCTGCTCGACAGTTTCTCTGTAACAATTGTTGGTACGACTCCTCGAGTTCTCAGCCGAATAGCAGAACGTATACAACGATAACCAATAACCCCGAAGTCCCGATCAAATGACACGACTTTCGAAGCCATAGAATGAGGATGCGGTTGTGATGGGCGGTTGGCGTGGATTTGTTTTGCACACCGTGTCCAGCTGAGTTTCTCCATGATTTTTCATTGGGTCATTATTTGACGAAACCGGCATTTACAGTGCACACTTTACGAACGCTACGGAAAGACTATTTTCACAATGTGACGCGCACTCAGCCGTGAATTCATACGGCTTTGAGCAGCTCGCTTCTTTGCCTGTGGAATGTTCTATAACTGGGTGGAGTTTCAGCCAGTCTGTCTGATGAGATTAGTATACCATTCGGCCAAAGTACTACTACTAATAGTAATAATCAGTCAGCTGTAACCCTTTGGGTACCCAGCTACCATGCAACTCGAAAGAGGGGGTGAGATGGCTCAAGTGCTTAGAGCGCGAATTTACTAACCGGAAGGTTCGTGGTTCGAACCCGGCCTCTGCCTCTCGACCTCCCCTGTCTGGGTTTGGGCAACCTGACAGTATCCCAGCCCTCGTGCTTCCTTTGGGTGGCATGGCAGCTAGGCACCGAAAGGATGTTACAGCTGAACGATTACATGTTCGCCTCACATTTCAAATACCTTGTTGTATATGGTCGTTCACTCCCATTTGTTTATTTTATTTATTTATTCATTCATTCATTCAATCTTCTAACGATACGTTGTTTGAACCTATCAAACTGGAGGTTATTTGAGTCGGGTTTGCCCCCTGTGAATCGCGAAAGCTATTGGTGACACCTATGGGTCGTCTTCATACGTACTTGGTGCGGATAGTCCAGTCATGTTGTTCATCAGTCAACAGCACTTTTCGTAAGGGGCAGGACGGATCCATCCGCAACCTGCTCCTTGTATTTGTAGCGCGGTCACCCGGTACGTTAGCTACAAAAATCTTGATGGCTTCGGCCAAGGTCCATCGTTCAAGATATGACTGTATGCCAATCTGCGTAGCAGTTGCTGTGAATAGCCGCCCGTATAAAGTTGTATTTTTGAATCTAATAGTCTACTAGAAGATGATGACCGAACCTAAAGAAATTTAAGGGGTAGACACCCTTGCGAAGAAACACCCTTTTGAACAAGAGAGAGTTTGCAGCATAGATTTATTCCCCCACACACCTTTTTATCCTTGAAACAGTTCAGTCTGTCAGTTCAGTTTTTCCACCTCACAAACTGCAATCGAAGTGCAGTGGTTCCAACTGCTACAGCTTCGTTCGCCGATGATACAGAGAATGGGGGCCACGAGTTGGGGGCGATGGCTCAGTCAACCCAGTGATTGCTGCGTGGCACAGCCGTGTCTGTCAGGGACATTAAACCCTAGTTTATCGCAAGACTGAGTGGGCACTACATAGTACTCCACGACGCCCCTCTGTCGGGGACAGTGCTTCAGTTGGAGTTGAATTCACATTATCAACATTTATGGGCCGATTCCTTGCAACTAACGAGCACGATCAGCAGGAAGATTGCAAATTGCTCGTGTCAGTCGTCTGTTGGCATTGACAACCAGACAGTCCGTTACGGCGCTGACGCGGGCGATTTCACTCCCTGTTCTCGTTTCACCCAATAGAAACGAGGTTGGTTATTTTGGGGCCCCTGTTTTCATAGGAGAATCTCATCATAATATGGCCGATCGTTTTTTACCACATTCCTCCAGGACTAGCTGAATCTCCCCTGCCCCTTCTTGGGGAGATCGTGGTTGAAGCTCTCCTGGTATGCAGTTTCTGAACCACTTAGATCAGTTCGGTGCAAGGGATAACTTATTTCTTCGACTGGCATTCAGCAGTAAATTACTGTTTCACTGTACATGCCTTCCACCTTTTAAGCTTCGCCGGAGGTCGCTTGGTCCTCTCCCGGAGGCAGTTGTCGATGGAAAACTCCTCTCCATCCGTCCACATCCCCACTGTTCCACACCGCCTGTTCCCGGTAGGTGATCAATTGTTTCCAACTCTCACGATACTCTGTCACACCGTTTTGTCAGGTTACTTCAAACAGTTTTGTGTATCCTAATTTTATCACGTTACTTTCCAATAGTTCTACTGTCATGGATGCCACGTGACACTGCAAGGAGGCAACAGCAGAGAGTGGGTAAAAAAGTGTGCAGATGCGGTATTTGAAAATCCCCCTGAGATGGCTATTCCTGTTAGTTTAGGTGCAAATTGATCGATCATTTGTAGTGGGCTTGTAGTAGGCCTGTGATGGTTTTCAAAATCGCAACCAGCACTGTGTTAGAACCGCGCACTAACCAGGGCCATACGTCGTGCTTGGTGCGCGTTCTTGTCACTGACCTTCATAAAAAACTCGTTCAGCTGTAACTCCCTTTCGGTGCCTAGCTGCCATGCCACCCGAGGGAAGCATGAGGGCTGGGATACTGCCAGTTTGCCCAAGCCTAGACAGGGGAAGTCGAGATGCAGAGGTCGGGTTCGAACCATGGACCTTCCGGTCAGTAAATTCGCGCTCTAACCACTTGAGCCATCTCGCCCCTCACTATCCATTCGGGTAGTCGCTTGAAATGGAACTAACTCATCGCAACTGTTGAAAGAAGAGAGGACCACAAACAGGTTATCCTGAGCAATCGATGCAATATCCGCCTGGAAAGGCGACTCCCTTCGACAGAACGGTTTACAATCGGATTGAGACCGTTCATTGCAAAACATCATGGTCTATTTTAGATTTCTCATGTTGGTAAGCACACACAATGTGACAGTTGTCCGATCGTTGGTTCATTGATTGGTCGGCTGAACGACGAATTGACACAAACAAGCGGCTATGCGCAACAACCAAACGCAGTTGCTCAGTGCACGATGCTTGATAGCAATCGGCTTTCAAAAGCTATTTACTGTTGCTATACTGTCCTGTACTATGCCATACTGCATACAATGGAGGATGGCTAACGCATTATAATGATACAATTAGAAGGACTGCTTGATATTGATTCGCCGATCACGAAGGTGGTTCGTCATACATATCTGACTAATTGAAACGCTGACTCAACACCTCACCGGCATCCTCAGGGTTGCCTCAGTTATCTAGGATAACGTTGCTCCAAAATTTTCACCTTTGGCGAGTGATCCAGGATTCGAACACAGTACTACTCACCCATGTGGTGTCCAGGCTAAACAAGCGTTTTCCTTTCTTACATACAACCGCCTGCAATCAGTCTTGCAAGTCCGATAGCGGTCACGTGAACGCTTCACGGACACCCTCTTGTCATGTTTGCTCATGAACATGAAAAGTTTGGGGAAGTGATGTGCGATGTTCGAACAGTCACCGCAAAATAAACATGTGATCAATGCACCCACTAATCTGCTTCTCGTTGTTGTTGATATACATGTCAGCAACTGAGACGCGATTAAACCTGGACTGATACCCCAGTTATCTCCACATTGTTTGAAGACCGAATCGATGTGCAATCTATGTGCAAGAGTTTAGTCAGGTCATGAGTGAGTGAGCTCCTATCCATCATCAGACGGAGCAGTAAGACACAGTCAGGACCGGGTGCTTTGTTTTTCGCCAAAGTTTTATTTCGTTTTTTCTGCATCTTCCGTTGGAAAGTGGTACAGCTCTGATCGCCAAAGTGGAAAATTCAAATCAGTTAAATCATTCCCCGAAGTAGTCTGTCCATTGAAGCAGACAACTCGACCTTAAATGGAGTTTTCGACCGTCTATCTCTATGGTGACTTCACTGATCGGCAGCTGTATTAGCTTGGTCTGAAGGATAATATGGGGAAGAGTTCATTTGTTTCCACTCGCTGCCGCTTTTTTTTTGTTCCTTGGTACTGGTCTCATCCGACCAGTCTGGAGAGTGCGGTTCAGCGATCGTCTTGCTGAATCGTATGGTCACCCCTTCAAGTCTCGATCACTGTGATCCAACTTTGTTTTCGTGGGTTCTTAGTGTTTCGTATGTCGGACTAGTTCTCATTCGGTTTGGTGTTCGCCATAGACGCTGTTGATGTATTTTTCTCACGGCTGCATCTTGTGCGTAGTGGATTACTTACTAGTAGATGGTTCTTGCCTAAGTGTGTCAGTGACGATCTTGTTGTCAGTCTCTATCCAGATTGCCCGAATAAGTGTTTGGAGGTGTTGGCACCTCGGAATGATTGTGGTAAGCCAGAACTAAGTTCCTTCCCCGTCCATCTTTATTCTTTTCTTCACAATAAGGCTTTCAATTAAATCATGGTTGTACGGCAGTGAAGCATCGGTGTTGAACACTGATGTCATGCTGCCGACGATGATGATGATGATGACTTGCCTAGGTTTCAGCTTCGATATGGACACGAACCAGAGGGTGATCTGAATTCCTACCGGTGCCGTAAAAAAGGGCAACAGTCTTGAACACATGATCGTCATCTATGGCTAATTCTTATGTGGCCAGTCTGACTGCCCGTTGGATTTCGGTTGGGGTGTGTCGGTATTGAGGTCTATGTTAGCGACAGACCGTAATAAACGCACAGTTGTATGAAGTGCTCAACATCAGTAGTTTTGACACGGCTTGCTTGTTGATCCCATCCACTTGGACGTTCAGATCGCGAGGCTGAACAACAACATCCTTGTACTTTTCTCGCTTGAAGGAGCTTGGGCGGATCTCCGTAGAAGGTGTATTCGACAGTGCTATTGCTATTGGGGGCGAGATAGCTCAGCGGTTAGAGCGCGAGCGTACTGACCAGAAGGTCCGTGGTTCGAACCCTGCCTCTGCCTCTCGACTTCCCCTGTCTGGGCTTGGGCAACCTGGCAGTATCCCAGCCCTTGTGCTTCCTTCGGGTGGCATGGCAGCTAGGCACCGAAAGGGTGCCACAGCTGAACGATTATTAATATTATTATTGCTGACGTTTCTTGGGCACTTTCTGAGATGGTGAAAAGGTTTTCACAGACGCGGCTCAAGCTACTGACGTGACACATCTGAATCAGTGCGCACTTTCATTCTCTCTGTCCCACTTGATCGTCCTGTCCCTTATTGGGGTTTGGGTTCTGCGCCTTCTCGGTAGAACGTAGTAGAACATTGTCAGTTCCTCAGCCCCAAATGATCTGAGGATTGGAGCTGAGCGATTGGGCGATAATCACACTTGCCTCGAATTTTCCCTACCCGGTTCTAAAGTAAGTTGCGCATGGTGGAGAGGGGGGGGGTTGGTTGGATATCTTCCGCCGTGTGAAGCGCGATTTCCTCAGTCTGTGAGTAGATCCGCGCCTCTTTTGAGTGCTTGGTCCATTCCATTGAGGTCGCTTGTATCGATTGTGTGAAATGTACTTCAGGTTTATGACAAAATCCGGTGTAGTGTGTGAGTAACCGTGTCATCGTTTTCTGAACGTTCGTATTCGGTCGGCGCACGAAACGTACTGCTGTTTAGACAGTGTCTTGTGACGTGCGATGGGTCACCGTAAACAGATTATCGGATTCGGAGTACGCATCACGTTCGATTTCACGACAACTTAGAATAGGTGACCTCCAACTAAGGATAGAGCGACACTTATCGCTTTGTGTGGAACCCGAACTGTAGTGAACAGAAGACGAATGTAACACAGTGCAGCGTCTGTGATCTGACCACCAGAATGCGTGGATACCATGTTGGTAAGTGGATAGAGGTTTGACAAACACGGTCTTCTGATCTTCCAGGTTGTTCCTTAGAAAAAAACTTGTGCCATTGTAGAAGTTTGCGGTTCCCACTCCTACCCTTGAGCTTTGGTGAAGGCGTCCTGTCTAGATATGAATGCCCCGACGGTCTGCCAACCCGCGTACGACTGTGAGGGACGAGATGGCTCAGTGGTTAGAGCGCGAATTTACTGACCGGAAGGTCCGTGATTCGAACCCGACCTCTGTCACTCGGCTTCCCCTGTCTAGGCTCGGGCAACCTGGCAGTATCCTAGCCCTCATGCTTCCCTCGGGCGGCATGGCAGCTAGGCACCGAAAAGGTGTTACAGCCGGGCGGTTGTTTTCCCTTTTCAGTTATTTTTTCCTCTCATTGCCCTGACACAATCTTATGCAACTCCCAACTTTTTAGGTTAGATTGGACAGATGGTCGCCCACTGGGCACCCTGCACACAACTTCCCCACACCCAGTTGACGGCGACTCATTCACCGGTCTGCTTGAGCTCGATGCTCCTCTGGCGCGTCCTGAATCGGCCGCTACCGAGGATGGCTCTATGGTCAATGGTGACAATGTTGGTCCGCTTCGATTGGCTCGTGGTTCACCACAGCGCCCCGAGGAACTGATGAGCGAATTGTCTGTACGAACGTTAACGGGATTGGAGTGGAAGGAATTGAACAGGATACGACGTCGGATGCAGCGTTCCTCGGGTCAACGACGCAACTCCCAGGATACCGATGTTGGTTCGGAAAAGAACGCGGTCGAATTAAAAAGTACATTCCAGGATCTGGTTATGAAAACTTTGCACCATTTTGGGTCACTGAGCATTGAGTTTCATGCACTAAATGATTCACCTTGGTATCCATATTTGGAATCGCGCTTCGTTGTGGGTTCCACAGGTGATGAACCTGAGAGAAACTGTTATCCGATCGGCTCACTAACTAGCCTAGATTTTAGGTCAGTAGGATGCCGCTTTGAGCGATGTGGTCGGTTTTCTCAGCTGATTTCCTATTGTACACAATTGTTCGGAGTACACTGCTTAACTTGTAGAAACAATGGTACCCCCGTCAAAATCTTTGCAATTGTTTTCGACACCCCGGCGCAACCAGGGCTTCGCTCAGCTACTCAGCTTACCGTGACGTCTAAGTTGAAGAAGGCCCCCTTGAACGTGTCGAAAGGACATGATGAAGCTGTGAAATTTTAGTGGGGTTTTGGGGTTTTGTGGGTGTTCATTCTTCCAGGCACTGTACACAGTGTCGTCCACAACTTCTGTTCTGGCTTTTGAATAGCATATCATGTGTATCTGTCTGTAGGCCATCGATTTTTTGAACTTCCGGGTACTCGACGTCGTCTGTGTACACGCTTCCACAAGAGTTTCATGACTCCACAACGAAGTTGGAGTGTTCTTGAACAAGCTGCAACTCTTGGACCTGATCGGCCACACGTCGTTGCTTCACCTGTAGTGCGCGAGAACATCGGACCTCCGGGACCGCGTACAAAAGTACATCGGGTTTCAAGAGCTGCGCGGCGCATGACGAGAAAAGATGCATCATTCAGCGTAGATGCTGCTCTAAACCCTGGGTTGGGGCACGTTGTGGAAAACAACCAGTCTCCTAGTCAAGGTTTTGGAGGTGAGTTTTATTAACACATCTATTTTGCAATGGTCTTGGATCAGTTTTGATGAACGAGGAGTTAGAACGGAAAACATGGACACGACCGTTTTGGAGTAAGGGAACTTTTTTTCCCCAGAACGTCAATGGTGGCCTACCTTCGCCGGGCGAATTCGTTGTTCCGGGTTGCCTACTTTCAGTCTTGGACCCAGACATAACATCTAGAATACTGGAGATTCCACAAATTTTGAAAAAACAGAAATTCATTGTCCAGCCTTATTTTTCGGCTTTACGATAAACATTGACAAAGGGATATTGATTAGCAAATTTATCTGGAAAATTCCAATGTGAAGGCTGGGAATTGACCTAGGAAACTGTGATGGGCACACTGGCATTAACTGCCGTGCAACCATATCAATTTATTTTAATAAAGCCTCACAACGGAAAGCAGAAAATGGGACAGAGGGACAGACAGGCCACAACAAGCATCCGAGGTGCGTACATCTCCAACACTTAGTTAGACAGTCCGAACAGAAACTGACCGCGTGAACGCCTTTGACATAGGCTAGCTGCCATTACGTCTAGTGCCAAAGGAAATCGAATCGATTGGAGAACTTGTGATGCTTGTTCCGTCCTCAATAACTTCACAGTCCTCGACCGCTACGCTGTTCCTCACATTCGTGATTTTTCTACTGTGCTATAGGGAAAGCGTGTCCTCCCTGCAATCGATTCAGTGCACGCGCACCATCAAAATCCCATGGCCTGTGATAAAATCCCGAAACTAACTCGTTTGAACCTCTTTTTGAGTTTGCTGGTAGGCCTTTTAGTTTCTATAATGCTATTCGAAGGTTTCAGTGTCTTACTGAGTATGTTCTTCACCGTTTGGGTTTCGTTTCGTCTGATTGCTAGTCGAGCTGTTCCATAAGACCTATTGCATTTGCGCTTAGCCTCACCATAAGTGCTTCCAAACCTGTTTTCGACTCGTACTTTCATGGCCATTGCATTGATTTGAATGGTGTCTATCCCCGGTCCGAGCAGGTTGACACGACTGCAGACTTCCCTGCCCTACAATCAGTCAAAAGCTTATGGCAATTTTTGGGTACACTCAACTAGCACTGCCATTTTCTTCCTGATTGTTCAACCTCTGATTTTTTGCAATCAAATTCCACATTCTGTAGGCGCAATTCGTGTAGAAAAACCGCCTTGTCCGATGTCTACCTGCTGGCGCACTTCAATACTGACCTGGGTGCTCGGTGGCTCAGTAGTTAGAGCGCGAATTTACTTAGCGGAAGGTCCGTGGTTCGAACCCCAACTCTGCATCTCGACTTCCCCTGTCTAGGCTTTGGCAATCTGGCAGCACCCCAGCCCTCGTGCTTCTTTCGGGTGGCTAGGCAGCGAAAGGGTGCTATAGCTGAAGAAAATGCTCAGCTTAATCTACGAATACATGCCTCTCAAGTAGCCAGTGACGCCCTGTTCGAACGAAGTTTATTCGGTTATAATTAAAGCCTGATGTTGGCCGGTCGCAAGCATTATGAGGTGCCTACACCTTCACGTACTGAATCGGACAATCTGGAAAGAAACTGATAACACAAATGCCACCGACATCGAATTGACGCCATTTCTGGTAGTCTTCACTCAAAAGCAGGGGGAGGGGTTACGGGACTCTATTTCGGAAGGCGAATGGCATGAACAATAATACCCGTGCCAACGCATCGTTGTCCGCCTCGTATTTTACGCCATTCTGAAGGAGACACGTGGAACAACAGCCGTCGCCGTAGGCGAGTCGGGGGAAGTCAAACAGTGACTTGGCAGCTAAGTACAAAAGCCACCACCAGCAACTCAGCTGCGTTGGTCATTGCCGGTCTCTCTCGATAGGGACACCGAGACGGAACACATCAATGGTTAGTGATACCATTGGACATAACCCAACTGTGGCCTCAATGGTGCTCATGCATCCAAACTGTTGCCTTCAATCCTCAATTGCATCGACCGTCGCCTCCAATGCATAGCTATCTACCCCACCTCTCCGAATCATCGGCGAACGAAAGTGTGGCAGCTGTGACCACTGTAAGGCAAGTACGCGGTTTTTACAGCTCATGACGATGATGAACACTTTGTTATAGCCTGCTGGATGCAGGTACGCCTGTGGGTTGTGAGTGGATTAAACCCTGTCTCGGCAACCCCCAGTCTTTCGGGAAATTGATTTTGGGAGATCAGCTTGCGGGAACCAAATATGCAAATTAACTATATCGTTATATCTAGTGGACATGGACTTCCATCATTTGGTATCAGACTGTGAATGTTCTTTGTTTTGATTGGAACTCGGAACTGATACCGCGATCTTCGGTTCAATCCGGAGGATCGACATACGAATAGCAATCAGTTCAACCAATGCGTTATCATCTTGGTTTTGTCGGGCTTTCAGCGAGCATGGATCTGTGGTACTGTTGTTGTGGCTTGTAACGTCACGAGGTATCCGAGAGATAGGTAACGCTCAGGTACACAATGGGAGAAAAGCGAAAAGTTAATTGAAGTCGTATAGACGTGATACACTACTCGTGAGGTTGCTGAAAACTTTTCGAGAGCCCACGGACGGTTTCGCCCTTCTTAGGGATCATCAGGTCGTCCCCGTTCGTTCAGCTGCGGCACCTTTTCGATGCCTAACTGTCGTGCCTCACGAAGGCTGGGATACTGCCAGGTTGCTCAAGCCTAGACGAGAGAAATCGAAATGCAGAGGTCGGGTCCGAACCACGGACCTTTCGGTCGGTAAATTTGCGTTCTAACCACTGAGCCATCTCGTCCCCTAGGTAGTCCCCGAGTGTCCTTGTTCTACTTGAGACAAAATTACACGAAATTCGATTAACACACCCATCTGCATACAGCTTTAGAAACTAGGAGACTGTGCCCAGCTGCTGAGCTCCAAGAAGGACGAAACGGGTCCTGGGCTGTCGGAGACTTTTCGACGACCTTGTGAGTAGTCTTTTACGTCTGTGCACTGTACTCCGATAACTCGAATATTGTACCAAATGAAACATTAGGCGGCCCGATGCAACACATTTCATTGAAGAAAAGAGTCATAAACGAGAGATTCAGTTGTGTTCCAAGTGATTTTCCCGTCAAAACCCACCTGGTATGCACATCAGTGTATCAGTTAATTGAATTTGTTCAAAACGGTCCGTCCGTACAAACTTTACAGCATCCCTGTGCGCAATTCGTGATGCTTTGAGTGGCAAATCGATACGTTTCTTAGTAGGGTGGTTTAACATGAGAACAACTTTGCCAGCTTTCTAGCACTGTTACTAGGCGTTCATTTGTGTGGTGATGTGGCGTGTTTAATCCTCTTGTTTCTGTTAGTCAGCCTAACTGTTTGCTTACGTTCTTGGGCTTGGGTGTAGGGTTTCAGTTGCGAACCTGCGTCGAGAAGAAGGTGACAAACCGGAACAACAACATGCTTGCCATTATGCCTAATTTGATTTGCTCACTTACACTATTTTTCGTGAGGTTTGCTAGAATTGTTTGGATTGTTTTTCTTCAGAGCCTGCCGACGCGTTTCCTGATGCCGACGTGTTTGCAAGTAAGCTTTCCACCTTGCGGTTGTTGCGAGCTGACGGCGATCCGGTAAGTTTCTCGTTCATGGAATGAAGCGATATTTCTATGCTCGCTTTGTCCAACTTGTATTTAGTCAAGTAGCACCCTCTCAAAGCGAGCACCTTTCAGGACTGATCAGATGTCACTATCCTGTGTTGCTTTGAGTTTCGCGCAACCGTTTCGGTTTCAAGTTTTGTTGGGGGAGATGGCTCAGTGGTTAGAGCGCGAATTTACCGGCCGAAAGTTCCGTGGTTCGAACCCGACCTCTGCCTCTCGACTTATCCTGTCTAGGCTTGGGCACCCTGACAGTATCCCAGCCCTCGTGCTTCCTTCGGGTGGCATGGCAGTTAGGCACCGAAAGGGAGTTTCAGCCAAACTGAACGATCAAGTTTTTTATTTCACACGCGTGCACCCTGTCATTGTGATTGCTCTCCTTGTTGTTTTACTTACTGTGGTCGCATCTGTCTTCCCTTTACCCAAACTTGTGGATAACGGCGTTCTAACGGACCCAAAAGGTTTGACGGCGTGGACTGGATCGTCGTTTGATAACGAACTGCATATTGCTATGCTTCAGAGGCAAACATCTCCATTGAACTCGAGATAGCTCAGTCGTTAAGGTGCGAACTTACTGACCGGAATGTCCGTTGTTCGAACTCATCCCTGGCATCTCGGCTGCTCCTGTCAGTGGTTAGAGGGCGAATTTACTGACCGGAAGGTCCGCGGTTCAAACCCGACCTCTGCTTCTCGACTTCCTCTGTCTAGGCTTGGGTAACTTGGCTGTATCCCAGTCCTCGTGCTTCTTTCTGGTGGCATGGCAGTTGGGCACCGAGAGGGTGCAGGAGCTGAGGCAAACTGGTAGTACTCTAGCCCTCGTGCTTCCTCCGGGTGGCATGACAACTAGGCCCCGAAAGGGTGTTTCAGCTGAACGTTCCCGCTGAGAACGCACGAAGGTCTGGACTCACAGGAGCATTGACCAAAATGGAAACCTGAAATTCAGGCTCAGATGCAAACAGTGCAGTGAAACAAACCATCGATTTCTTCATGGAGCTCTATTGGGCTTCTGTGAAAATTGACTGATCCCAGTATAGACGGTTTTTTAGTGACCTCTAATTTGTAGCTTTTGAGTAGTTTGGTGACGTATAAGGCGCCTCGAGGTAGTAGATCCAACGCGGTCGCGGAAACATATATGGTGGGTTCCATCTGTCTCACATCGTACTTCTATATTCTGCCTGCCTTCACGCATTTTCCTCTTTGGTCTAGCTGGACTACTTGCCTCCCGTGTTTGTCGAATTGGATATACTCACTTGTCCTGGGCCCGAAACAGGCTCAGCTCACCCTAATCAAGCCTCGGAGCAGGCTGCACCCTCACGACATCCTTCTCATTGGCTGGAGACTGCGCGCTGGGTGCGTTACGAAGAGGACCTGGATCCTCTCTCAGGCAACTTCGGCCAAGCACATAGTCCACCGCTAACTTTTCATGCTGTCGTCGAATGCCGCCGTTACTTGGAACAAGGTGAGTCATTTCGAACAGAGACCTTCAAGGTTGCATCTACTCAGCTTTGTAAATAGGTTAATTCGCTGCTGCAAACTGCGGCTTCCTTTTGAACCACAAAGCTTAGCACTAGGTATCAGGCAACAGTAAGCTTTCGCCCACGTAAGAAGCTTATTTCATCAATGCTCACAGTCAATAAGAGTTTGAGCCCACAGTGAAACCGTGAAACGGTAGCTCGGGTTTTTCTGTGGTGTGAAAACCTGACCATTTGCCTGATACTGTAACATAAACTTGCATCGGCCATCTGAAATCTTTCAGAGGAGAATAACATACTAGATTCAAAATCCACATTACTCTACGGCATCCAATGTCACTTTATTCCGATACAAAGCAGAAGCCTTCCAAGACAGTAGGTGACCAACCGCCGCCAAGTAAATTGAGTCAGTCCCATCTCCATGCTGCTGGACACTCAGGCTTTGCTGAGCTGGATTCGGCTATGCATGTGCTCCGTAATGATTGTGGTGCAACTATCGAGGACGTGGCGTTGATTTGGAATGCTCTTCGACTGCGTCACCACCATGTTTGTGATTTGCCACATCAACCTCTGGAGCTATCCAGTAACTGGCTGTAAGTTTGTTGTTTGGCAGGATCACACTACCCCTCGAGGTACTCCGTTTTTTTCCTATTAAAAAGAGCTTCGACCTTCTTGCAGTAAATTGCAATTATTAACCAGAAAACATTCAAATATTGTCGATTCTCGATCACGCAACCCCCGGGATACTGCGTACTACGCAAATACACCTTCCCATTTGGGCACTTATTCATCTTCCGCTTTCTTGGCTTTGTGCTCTACCTGATTGCATCGACTTTCTGAGAACCTAAGAACGGTGTCTGGGTAAAACGAACCAAGGATGTTTCGGATGGGCGGCTCTTGAAGCCTCCCTGTCTTATAAGTTTATTTACCAAGGTCTGTCACCGTTAATCGGACAACCATGTGCATAGGCAATGACCTTTATCAACCTTGGGGCAAGCAGTTCTTGAGTCGACCTGTTCGTTACAATACAAAGCCGGTGATGTTGTCTGTGCTTGATTGGAAGCATTGCAGTCGATATCGGATGTTCTGCCGTGGTGTTTGACCCTGCTAACATGTCAGGGTCGATCCGATGGACGATAACCATTCACCGTCTCAATATCTCTTCTTTCATCTCTCCACAATAGGACTTTCCACATTGGCGTGTTGTTACTGGGTAGTGGAACGCTCACGTCTACTAGTGGTTCAGCACCATTTCGGTGCCTAAGTGCCATGTCACCAGAAGGAAACACGAGGGTTGGGATACTGCCAGATTACCCAAGCCTAGACAGGAGAAGTCGGCGGGCAGAGGTCGCCTTCGAACCACTGAGCCATCCCGCCCCTACACCAACATCTAAACCGTGGTTTTTCTTTTCTGAGTGGTTAAGAGATTGTTGTGACTTGCTGAACGGTCGTGCAACTCTGTGTCGGTCCTCAGCTTCCTGTTCCGCCCAGTAGGGTATATCAAAAGGCAAGGTAGCTTCATGAAGACAAAGGAAGACTATTACGACTTTACATATATAGCGTAATCACAGAATGTTCCACAAGGTCGTCCTAGAATCTCAGTGAGGAGCGAGAAGCATCGAGTTAAGATGCCCGATCAAGATTGGCTGACATTCTGACCAATTAGGACAAGCCTTCGTTTGGTCCGTAGTCCGCACGTGACATTCGTCCAATTGACGTGCTGTTCGGTCATTAGGGGCGGCTGGCCTCCGGAAAGAGATTCTGAAGTTCGAAATCTGGGTTAGGAAAGCAGTGCGATCAATTTAAGTCACTTGACATCCCATCACGTAGTTCGCTTCATCTGATCCTTCTGGACTGGCTGGCCAAAGTATGACGTGATGGAAGATTCCACACTTTGCTTGTGAAGGTGTGCATCCTTTTGAACTAATTAGTTAAACTTCAGTTTATCACCTTTTCCCAACCAGAACCGGACGGCCTTGCAGTCTTGGCTTCTCAGGTTTTTGGCACTCAGCTTATAACGTTTTTTACGGTTTTCCTCACTGAATACAGTTTGTTGCGTGTATCATGCGGGCTGTCTATTCTTCAGGGCAGTTTCTGAGGCGTTACTGCACCTCGTGTGAAATTCGGCTATACATAACTGTAGCTAACTCCACTTTCGATCTGGTGTGGGATGACCCGGTCCATTTGATTAGCCAATCACTCCGTAGCAACTTTTCAAGGCGGACGTCTGTTGTTCGTCACATTCATCGCCTCCACAATGTAGTCAGTAATATCACCCCTTCTCATCAAAATCTCACTTGAAACAGCGCTTCCCGGTCTCAAGGATTGCAGTTTTCCCGTGCGGTCACTTCAATCGACCTTCAGAGGCCACACAATGCTGGCGATGGCAAGCGGACTGCCTCGGTTCCAACACTGGTAAGTTGTGGTTAGTCTATACCGCACTACGCTTAATATGGTGTCAGCAATGCTACGGTAGGGAGGAATCCGAGGAGCTTTGTCATGTCACAGAGGCGATCACAGCAGTTAGTGAGGCATACTCAATGACAATAGTTTGGATGACCTGGAAATGCTTTTTACTGAGTAATTAATAATATAGGGTCTTTGAAGTGCGCCTATCACCAAATAAGGCTGTTTGCACATCACAAGGTCTTTTGTGCACACATAGACTCGATCGATATTGATCGATCAGCGTGATAGATGGGCTTTTGCTACTCCGTGAGTTGTAATACCCTATTCGTATGCCTTTCGGGCACTGGATCGAATTCTTTTCACACAACCATGTTCTAAGTGGCGATGTTCACTCAGCGGCGAAGCTTGGTGGTTGTCATCTTCCTGGTTGGGGATTCTCGGACAGGACACAGTAGAAGCAGACGTGATTCCATCACGCATCCAAACTATTACTTTTAACTCGTAGATCCTCCATCCGACCTCCTCTCTAGTGCGGGACGTTCATCACTGCCTTTTGATCCAAAGTTCCAGCTGTTGCTTCCAACACCTAACTGTCTCCTCCCCTCTGGCAAACAAACCGTTTGAAATGTAACATATTTACAACCAATGATGGTTGACAATCGCCCCCTGCTCGCTTTAGAAACGAACACTCCTCGCTAGTGCTGGTAAATGTGGCTCGCACATTCATACATCTGAAGTTTCTTCTGAGAAGGACTTCAGCGCCTTCCATGTTTAGCAGACACGTCGTGTCCAATCTTGAGATTCGGTCAACCGCATCACATATTTGTCATAACAACTAGCCCCTGCAAGAAAATGAGTCCAGCCTTAACACGGCTCAAGGACGACTTGATAGCTCTTGTACAACGGAGTTTAACCCCCCGGGGGGAGGGGGAGCCATTGAACAGACAGCATGGCCTTTGAACTAATAGGTATGCCTTAGTCCGCCCAAGTCTGTGCGTTCATGTGCTCGCTGGTGAGCCTTGTCTAGGGTCCTAAGTCATCGCGTTGCATTTTTGGCCAAACGGCTAAGCGAACTTCAGTGATAACGTGGTTATTTGGCTGGAACTGTCAGCGCCGCAGTAAGTTGACATAATTCTGTACGTTGAAGTTTTTTCCGAAGCAGCGAGGCACCCATTTATTGGTTTTGCTACCCGAGACTGAATTTCTATCCTAATTTCTCAGTTTCCGACCATACGGAATAGCAGTAGCGCACAGTGAACTCTGGAAATAACTCTCAAAGCCACGAGGAAAACCTGAAGAAAACTCTCCACTAGAATGCACGAAAAGCTTACAAGCGGAAACCACTACCAAATACTGTTGGCTTTTTGTGCATCAAGATCGACAGTGATTTCACGTCAATTCGAACGGCATGTAGATAATAGCCCAAATGAGAACAAGAAGAGAGGGCAAGTTTATGAAGGCTTCGCATTTTTCCCGAAAGCGGTCGACAGCAGAACCAATACACCCAAATCCGTACAACCTATGAGGTTAACGACTGATACCAACATGAGAACTCACGGCGAATCAGCATCTCACACGGCGTACCACAACGCACGAGGTATGTGAAATGGACCAATAAGAATACGCAAGATACTGGGCGGAACAACCAGTCACATCGATGGATTTCTAAACCACAGCACATCACGGATATCAGGAGATTCAATCAATGTATAAGTGAAAACCGACAAGCCCATCAACTGAGGGCAAGCCAGAGATCCGGAGAGGACTAACGAGCAACCGGCCAATCGGGATTAACACTAGTCAATCTCCCTAGCTATCACATTCCTAGCCAACTTGTGTGAGCCCAAGCGCGAGAGGAGTAACCACCCACCCAACAGCGCACTAACAATGTATACTCGCATGACGGTGAAATGACCAACTCGCCGGACAACCTAACGACCAATGAATTCCCTTACTCAGTCAGGTGTTTGATAACCGTGGACCGTGGGACTATAGACCGAGTAGGCTGCCATAAAGAAAACATTTGGAAAAATAAGTGTTCAGTTGTGCTGCAGGAACTTCGACAGAGAGGTGTGTTCAACACCAGAAGATGAGGTCTCAGTCATGCGTTGCGCATGCGCAGCCACTGGGAAAGGTGCAGATTGGTTTGCCTGATTGAGAGTGATGCAAACACAGTGGTAGTCAGCCTTGGACCTGGCATAAGTATACGAAGGCGGAAAATGGATCTATTATTTGTACGACGCACTGTTTACACCAGGATCTTCGTGGTCCTTCTTGGGTCCGGTTAGAGACGCTGCAAGATATGGTTGCTGGTCCGCGTCACTGTCAGCTTCTAACCCGGTTATCTGAAATTGTGCCTGGAGGTGTAGGTCATCATCATCATCATCATCATCATCGACAGCATGACACCGATGCTTCGCTGCCGTAGAACCATGGTTTATTAGAAAGCTTTATTGTGAAGAAAGAGAATAAAGATGGACGGGGAGGGGACTTACTGCTGCTTTACTACAATCATTCCGAGGTGCCTACACCTCCAAACGCTCATTCAGGCAATCTGGATAGAAACTGACAACAAGATCGCCACTGACATCGGTTGACAGCCATATCTTGCAGCGTCTCCAACCAGGCGCAGTGGAGGTCACGCGGTACCCAACCTGGAAGACGAGCAGCACTGACAGCACCCGAACGTTTCGTAATCTCCTCGGTCAAGGGTTGGCCACCTCTCTGCTTCCGTCACTCTGAATTGGGCATGGGAAACCGCACTCTCCTCGGCAAAAGATGGTTAGGCATGCGCAACACATGTTCCAACCAACGCAGCTTTTGTTGCTGGACACATTCTTCAATGGAAGCACCCGTTGCACAACCCATGTTGGTCTGCTTGTGCTAAGCTGGCTCCATGTTCGTTCGCTCTCCGTTTTAATCTCTTCATAGTAAGAGTTCCAAGTTAATTACGGTTGTGCGATAGTAAGCTGTGAGTGTTTAGCACTAATGTTGTGTTGCCGCTGATGATCCAGCGTAGTCTAGCAGCACAAATGCCGCTGATAACGGTTGGTGGAGATTTCACGCAGCCTCCTTTACAGGGACACGTGGACCCGTCCTCGGTGGCAGATCTCTGTGACTGCACCCAGACGTTTGGTTATTTTCTTGATTCTTTCATGCTAAAACATACTTCTCTCGCTGAGAATGTAGTGCATCCACAGGTGAACCGTTTGCCACCTAACCAAACGATCTTCGTAGTCGCCTCATTGCTGATTCGTTAGTACCAGCCTACTTCTGTGGTTTTGATACATCGGTGAACAACTATCTGCAGTGGTCATGTCTGGTGACTACTCACGGCTCCTACTATGGTCTAGTGCAAATAAACAGTCGTTCAGCTGTAACACCGTTTTGGTGCCTAGCTGCCATGCCACCTGAAGGAAGCATGCGGGTTGAAGTTTTCCAAGCCTATACAGGAAGAGTTGAGATGCCGGGGCTGGGCCTGGATCATGGACCTTCCAGTCAGTAGTTTGGTGCCTTAACCACTGAGCTATCTCGAGGTCTGCTGCACTGCGGTGTCAACTAGTTGTTTGTAACTGAATCCAGTTGGGGACCCTGAACCCTTGGCGCCACTCACGGGCGAGCTCGTGATTTCGTATCTATTTGTGTCGAAAGCAGCTACGACTGTTCCGGCCAATTCCTCGGTTTGTCAGCTGCACTCTAGAGCTCTCCAATTTCTCACCATCAATGGTCACTTACTTCTCGTACCGAAATTAGGTTTAACTTGTTGGACGACAATCACTCCATGCTGATTATGTAAAATTTCCCGTCGACCATAAGCGGAAGAAGCTGTTTCTTCGGTCTTTCGTCGACCGATGACACGCCGCGAAAAACCAGTAGTGTGTGGTCTTCCGTTACATACTTGTCTGTGAACATTCAATGGTGGTCTGCGTGTAATATTACCAGATTATCGTGACAGTACCAGTCTACGTGTACGCAGCATTCGAAACAGAAGCCGCTGAAGCCGGAACGCTAACCGACGGTCGTTGATTGGTTTTGAGCGCACTGATCATACACGGGCAAGAAAGGGCCAATTAGAACGTTAGACAGCCAAGGTCACCGTAGAAAGCAACACTCTGATTGGATGCTTCGAGTGGAGCGCACAAACGTGGGTATAGGGTGAATGCTGCGGACAGGCGTGAAAGTGCGGACAGTCCGACGCAGACAGCGGACGTTAGTGCCTAAGCTCACACAATGAGGCTATGTCATCACGGCGAGAGCCAAGACTGGACTGTTTTGATGCCTCGTTTGATGCAATTGAATTGCTGGTCAGTGACGGGGCGAAATAACGCATCGCAGAGGTCTGGTTGAAACAGGATCACGATCATATTCCTTAGGAAGGGTTAGCTCAACAACCACCCTTACTGTTTTCGACTTTACGATTTAGCTTTCTGTTAAATCCGGAATTTCCTCTTGCCCATACCAATCACCTTATCCGTTTCATATTATCTAGCGTGTACTCAACGCAACTACAGTCCAGCCTTCCCATCGTTCATCTGTAATACCTATCGGGCAACGCGCCTTGTCACTGCTGCATCGTGCGTTGACGCCAAATGGAACAGAACGTCCCTCGTGCACCCCGCCGGTACAACCAAGAGATCGCTTAAGTCCTGATATCCAGCAGCAATGTTCAGAAGTGACTCCATCTGTTGTCAGAGCGCCCGGAGAAGACACCGAGTTAGATGGATATCACCTCAGAGTCCCTTCTAGTAAACATCCCAGTGATTTAGAGGGTCGGCTGAGTCCATCGACCGAGGTTGTGTCTGTACAGGTCAGTCTCATTTCGTTCGTTTGGCTAAAGTCCTATTGCACTTTCTCGACTACAGACGAACCGGACACTTCGGCTAACTTTGAATGTGACGTTCGATTTTTCGGGAGTAAAGATTTCAGTTTGAATGAGGTCCGTCTTTCAGGTTCAGTTTATTCAGTATTCAGTATTCCATCATCTCTACTCGTTTGTCCTTCTCTCAGAATTTTAGCATCTTAGTTACTACATGCAATAATGACGAAGGTTTCGTCTCCTTTTCATCCTCACTTGTGTTATTGCTGTGATAATGGAATTGTTCCCGACGACCCCTAATGCGTGTGGAGTCGAAATGCCTTCGGCGGGTTAGAGGTGATGTTGCTCTTCCCCGTACTTCACTTGTCTTGGATACAGTCAACAGTGCTATGATATCAACTACGACTCATATAAACTCACTCTGGCTTTTACACCCTCCGGTTGCCAGCCAAGTGACTACACGTTTCCAATCGTAACCAATCGTAGTTGTTCATTACATTAACATGTTGCTATTTTAGTCGTTGAATGCATACTGACCTGGCTCAAATATTCCGAAAAGAATGTTGTTCATCACTCTGTGTTCGATATGTGATGATTTAAATCACCATGTCTTCCACTGATGACGCTGTTATCTCGGTATTAAATCCCAACCACCATTTGTATCCTGGACAGCGGCTACACTACCAGTGTAACGGCAGATACTACTGATGAGATATGCAAGTAGTCTCGAAGCTCCGCCCCGCGTCTAGTGGAAGGTGAGGTTTATTGTGGAACTTGTATAACTGCTTGGCAGCGTTCGTCTACAATTGTGTGATAGTCAGTTAATATCCACGAAAGTTCAAGGTGTGTGGGGATGTTCAGTTTTTAGAAACAAGGTGTACATGAGACGCTTGTTTTTTTCAGTCCAATAATTATTGGGAAAGTGTCTAACGTCTATGCCTATATCAGGAAAACGGCCTTCCAATGAGGAGTGGAAAAAACTGCGGTTGCAAACCTTTTGCAAAACATCCACATGGACCTAAGGAAAACAGTCATTATCAAGAGGCTTAGGTCTGAGCGAACATCCGAAGGACTTTACCTGAGCCTGGTGTTAACACGTTAACAGACGGATTGAGCCGGTACACCTCCGTCAATTTTTCTAATCACATACTAAAAGTCAGTGAACCCAGGACAGGAAAGTGGGGAGACCGTACAGCGTCTGGTGAGGCAGCAACCGTTTTTTCAGCTCAGATTGCTAATTCCTTGGTCTTCACCATCAAGTGTCTGGAGCGGGAAACAGTATTTTTTTTACACCTGCGTTCACCTCTTCGGAGGATTGCTGTATGAGAAGACTTGTCTGAGTTCCACGGCTGTGTTCAGTGACCGTCTACGCCCCAAGCAACGATGGTCAGGACGGCTTTTAGCAATGTACGATAGTTGTGATGTGCTTGTGATGTCAGCTTGTCTCTCAGGTTGGAGATTACAATTCTTCGGTGCCTTTTACACCCTTTGTACTATCTGGGCCTTCATCGCTGCTAGATGATGGCAAAATCGTTTAGCTGTAGCACTCTTCCGGTGCCTAGCTGCCCTGCCACCAGAAGGAAGCATGAGGGCTGGGATACTGGCAGGTTGCCCAAGCCCAAAACAGGGAAAGTCCAGACGCAGAGGTCGGGTTCGAACCACGGACCTTTCGGTCAGTGAATTCGCGCTCTAACCACTGAGCCATCTCGCCATCTGGCAAAATTCCGGTTATGTTTTGACAGCAAACCATGTAACCGCCACATGCCTAGTGACAATGGATTCTGCTTTGTTCCTGAATGTGGACTTTCTACGAGTGCACGACACGATCAAAACCGGTCTTGCCGCCTCTCACACGTCAATTTCTGCCGATGATTTCCAAATAGAAACTCACCTGTGTATCCAATGTTCCCACTTAAAATCGAACATACTTTTCTGCGAAACGAGCTCATGTTCTCGGGCGCGTTGCTATCCCTTCTCAGACCCACCTGCAACCGGATGGAAACTGTGGTATTGACAGGGCTGGCGGCTGATAGTGGACGTGGATTCACGTTCGAAGCCACCGGAATTGACTGTGCACGTAGGATTTGAAAAATGATGGCGTAAAGGCAGAATTTTTACAGAACCTAGACGTTGGTTCTTCTTTAAAGAAAACTCCAGGTCAAAAATCAAGATATTCACATCGTACTCACTATGGGTTGTTTTATTCGCGTAAATGGTCCCGGTATGGTTTTCGGAAAAGTTTGGTAACAATCGGTAGATTTGTTGCTGGGCGGCATTTCGCTTTTGACACAAAAGCTTCGTCAGGCCAAGTGACTAGGTTATGAGGTTGGTCGAGATTTAAGGCGGAAGGAGAACCAGTCAGCTAAATCAAGCTTAATCTCTGTTGGGTATCGGCCGAGGAATTTTGTGTGTCAGGGTGGGTGACCAAGCTTTAGGTCGATGGGGAAACCTTCTACATGGATTTGGGTCCAGTCTAGGGTCTAGTTCTTCCGGTTCGGTTCACGTGAAGATCCCTCTTGAACTTTGGTCGGGTTGGGATTTCCACCCCTTGATTTACTAATGATTCTACGTGCATTGACACCCGCACGCAGTCACGTGTCAACTCCGCTTATCTAAGACCGCTTTCCATATGCTCTCCAGTTCCACACCCTCGATTCTGTTCACGCTATGATGCTTGGTACTTTCCACCGCTTCGGCTATCAGACGCTATGGTGTGAATCGCGGTCCCCGTCTTAAAACTTCCACATTATCTAGATCTATTGTATGTCCCGTGTCTAAGGCATGCACCGCCATCGCTGAGTCTTTGACCAGCATTTGGTATTCTATCGCATTCTTTGGTGGTTTGTTTATTCTCCTTTTATGCTCACCAATTCTGGTGTGTAATTCCCTGGCAGTTTTTCCTATGTAAACCTTGGTGCAATCGTTGCAACTGGAACACAGTGTGGACCCCATTTCCCCGTCAGAAACAAAAACACAATGCAGGATTTCAATCTTCATTCGGGAAAAGGCCCCAGACTTGGGCTGGAAGTTGATGCTAGCCGTCCTCACCGACCATAACGTACCAAAACACGGGATGAATGAAACGAAGCGTCTTTGGGGTAACCTAGGCCTTCGAAGAATCGGCAAGGGAAGTTAGCGTCCAAAGAACTCTGACGTTATCTTTTGCACAGACTGATCGATTAACGGGAGGGTTATATCTGTTAAAACCAAGCTGGGTTTCGTCCTGTACGAGGATGCAGATACTTGGACACTGCCCTAACCAGTAACGACCAACAATGATATCTTCTCTTTACCCGAAAGCTACCTTTGGTCGTCAGATCCTACGGTGATATCTACCCCCATTGAAGCTGTAGTATCCAACTTCTTGTCCCTCCTTAAGTCGGTGTAAGCTAACTCCCTTGGACGTGTATGGGTTTATGCCAGATTCTCGTCCGAGTTCACCACATACAGTGGGGCCTGGCATAGCCGTCCTCTGTCATTCTTTTCAACCTTTTTACTGATATGCTATTCGACCTTCCTTACCTGCTTCAAATAACTCGGATGTGAATTGCTCCCATGATCATTGTTCACAGGCATTGGCCTGCTCCCTCAGAATTCCTAAGTGACGTATTTCCGCTGGACAGGTTGGAATGCGCTTCTCACGCGCGAAGTGTCGAGGGTTTCTGCACGCTTTGATGCAGTTAAGCGCGAACTTCATGCTTGCAAATGTGTGGGTAGGTAAATTGACCTCCCCTGGAAGCTGCGTATGTCCCACTGGGTTGACGAATGACGTAATCACTTCCATAGTGGAGAAGGTTAGGACAGCTTTTGCCAGCCGTTATCAGCGTGTCTTGGAACCAGCCAATGAGGGACAAGCTCCATAACGCTGTTGGGCAGCCCACATTGTCTTAAGAGTCAGGGAAATGGCCACTACGTGCCGAAGGTGAAAAAACGATTTCAGTCTTTTGTCGGTGTCTCTGATGCATTCCAGCAACCCTGAAATACGGATGATTTTTCGGAAAGCAACTCAAACGAGTCACACCATAGGTTACACTGGTTGGGGTACGTAATTTTCATGTTTAACTCGCTGAGCCCCTTTCCGTTTCCGCTTGGAAACGAAGTTTAGGAAAACGTTGTGTGGCCTAAAATACAGCTGAACAAATTTTATTTCTCGCCTTAATTCTAGTTCATAATTTTTCCAGTCTCAAGTCAAGACACACCCATTGTAAGTTGTATCGCCAGACAGCCCAATCTCACACAGACACTTGCACACGTACAGTAAAGCTTTTCCCTTCACTTCATTAGTAGTGGCGATCCCCTCTACATCGTGATTACAAGTGAATACTTTGACGCCGTTACCTTCAGTGCGTGATTGTCTTCACATCACCCCCTATCCATGGTGAACGAAACTGTAGAAGCTTGGACCTTTTGAAAAACTCAATGGATGAAGGAAAGCCCATCATTGAAAAGGAAACCACAAGGAAAAGCAGATGTCATGGTAGATTGTGGTGCATATTTATCGACATTCGAAGAGTTGAAGGTTGTAAAAGTTTTCGAACATGCAAGGATGTGGCGAGTTCCACAGGTGGGCTTTTCTGGGAGGGGGACGAAGCGGGGGGTAAACAGTTTTGTTCTGTAGTGGGCTTGAAAATAATCATAAAAGGAGGAGCTCCGATTCAAGCGGCTACATCACTTGGATTAGAACAGACACCCAGTCAATAGACTAAAGTACCAAATTAACCGGCAGACGCAAGGAAGCCAATCGATACAATGAAGGAATTAGGGCAGCGCAGCCAGCCAATCACTCCCGACAAAATCAAACCACAACGCAGTGCGAATCGAGACTGGGATGATCAAAACGGGAGAGAAGACTCCTGAAAATAGAAGGCGTTGGGATGACCAATCGACTCTAAGGAATGCAAACCACAACGCAACAAAGATCACGAACGAACCAATAAATTCACGAAAAACGCTGACACCCAACTAGCCAGTCACGTTAAGAGATAACATATGGCCTTCAAATGTTATATAAACGCACGCAGGCAAACATGAGGTACCCAACCAACTGCGCACTTATGATGTCTCCTCGTATGGTGACGAAACTCTTGCAAGTCAATTGGCACAATCGGTGAACAGATCAACACCTGCTAAAAAGTCAATAGCACAAATCGAACTGGCGGATAGTATGGTTACATGATTAAGGTAAAAGGGCGAAAGCTGCTAGCCGCGGCAAATATACTCCCTGGAAGTATGGGCAAAAAGCAAGACGAGCCACATCCGGAGGTTAGAGCTGGTGCATAATCGGTGTTCAGATTTATTGATTTTACTGAGTCGGAAAGCTGTTTTTTGATCACGCACTGACAATTTCTCCTCGACTGGTGACGAAACTTTTGCGACCCAATTTCCAAGCTTGGCGAAGAGATCGTCGGCCATCTGATTAACTACTGGTGAGCACGATTTAATTAGTTTCCCTCCCAGAGGCATACCCCTCGATTCTCTCACCATTTCATAGTAGTCGCCATGCTTAAACAATGTTTGTTTTTCTTCTGTTCTCCCAACAACAACAACAACAACAGGTCGGTGTAAGCTTCGGACTAAGAACTCCTCTGTTGGTCTTCCTTCGACTGCATCGTTCACTCTTTATCCCGGATTTCACAGAACTGTCGGACTCGTACCCCGTCCGTTTTGTTGTTTTATTTCTGGGCCCCGATCGACGTCATTTGGACTACGGAGAAGTGGGTCGTGTTCTCGCCACAATGATGGTAGATAAGGTCAGTGTCTTTGAGCTTGGTTTTCTTCCGTTCCCCACCCTCCCGACGCATATAGTGGTACTCCTACGTGCGTTGGTTCACTTTTAACTCACCCAATGAAATTGGCGAATGTTTTTACTGCACAGGTTTTCATCTCAGGCATGGGAGTTCTGGCTTTCCGCTCCTGTCGAATATCCCGGTGATTTTGAGAGACTCTCAGTGCATGCACCAACCCAAGATAGAGTATTCGGCTGGAATTGAGCTGGGTCTCTCGTTAACACAAACTTACTTTTCAAATCTTTGTATTTCGCCGACTGCGTAAAGTGTTGTATTTAAATAAAGCGCCATCTTAACGGAAACTTGGAGACTTCCCCTACATAAGTGTTGTGACTTCCGTACGGTCGTGCAACTCTGTGTCGGTCGTTGGCTTCCTGCTCCGCCCACTATGGTATATCAAAAGGCAGGGTGGCTTCAGACAGTCTTTTATGGAGACAAAGGGAGATTATTTCAACTGTATTTATAGGGTAATCACAGAATGTTTCACAAGGTCGTGCTAGAATCTCCGTGAGAGGGCGAGAAGCGGCGTGCTAAAGATGCTCGATACAAATTGGCCGGCATTCTGACCAATCAGAGCACGCCTTGGTTTGGTCCATAGCCCGCACATGACACATCCGTCCAATAGACGTGCTGTTCAGTTATTAGGGGTGGCTGGCCTCCGGACACTAAGAAGGACGATCTCCGTCGTGGTCTGTCCAGATGGTCTCGACAACCTTGTGAGTATTGTATTTCGTCAACAAGGTCCATCTGTTTTCGCCCTTGAATTCTACTTTTTATCTGTTCCCAGTGCGCCTAAATATCCCACATCGGAGCATCTCACTGCTATTAGAGGAGTCGGTTCTGATCGGTTTATTTGATTTCTGGCTTCTCAGTGGCTAGGCGCGTTTTACGTAAACCAGAGCTATATCCCGTCAGGGTTCAAGCAGAAGCCATGTAGGGGGATCCATGGGCCTCACTTTCTCGAGATTCCTTCACGAGCGTTGCCAGACAAACCCCGCAGAGGCGACTATCAGCTGGTATTCAAGCAAATATAAGCTCTTCCGCTGGATGGCTCAACACGATAACCCCATTCACGGCACTGCCAACTGCAGCGGCATCCGCATCACCATAGTTGCGCAGCTGGAAAGCTGGAAGACAGCAAGGGGGAAGTCAGATCAATTACGGTACTTGTGTGCCTGTTGCTGACATACAGCGTACCGCAATGCAGAGAGGATCCAGGTTCGAGCATAGGCCGCCTGTTATACTCCTTGTTTCAGTTTTCGATTTTCTGTGCGAATAGATCGCTAATCGACCTCTGGGATTCTAAAGAATCTTTTGTCTTCAGCCACTTGGTCTAAATCGCATTTGTCTCTCACTCTTTAGTAGTCCTTGAATGGACGGGGAATTGCAATGTGGGTATTTATTATTCCCTGTTGCTTTACGATGGTCCGTCCTTTGTGGTCCCTTTTTCGGACATCGAGTCATCACAGAACTTTAGAGGGTGAAACTCCCACTTCTGTTAGCCTCTTGAGATCCTCAAATCTGAAGGGCGCTAAAATCCTGTCTAAATTATAGCTAACCGCACTGCTGATCAGCCGCTCATGTCCAACTGGTCAAGTGTTCAACAACTGGCCGGAAGTCCGTGGGTTCGTAATTCTCTGCGTTTCGTAAGGTGCGCACTGTTGTAGATTCCCAATGTGCAGCTGTCTATCTTACCTCTCCAAATCCTCGGCAAATGAAACGGTGCCAGGTATAACCACTGTTCGGCAACTACGCGGTTTTTACAACTCATGATGATGATGGTGATGAGCGCGGCAGTACCACTCTATCAGGTTTTCCGAACTCCCACTCTGTTGCTGCATCATAGTCCATTGGTGGTGCACGAGCGTTCTGCACTTTAGAAGGACCTATTGATCTGCAGAAGTATCGCGCTCCGCTGTTTGACCAGTGACTGGCTTACATGTACGCCCGAATCTTTGAGGGGTAAAAGGGTTCTTATCACTCTGATTTACGAGCAGCAACCGATTGAAAAGACAGGGCGTCTTTGGTTGGCTTTACTCAGAGACCATCCAGGTACAGCTCATCGTGTGGTTGGAGAAACACGTGAACACCCTCTCGGCGGTCACAAACAGATTAAGTGTGATGTCTTCATATCGGTGTGGCATTTTTGCATGACATGAGAAGCACCTAGCTGGATCGGTATGGCGATCATACGACTGATCATTGACCATGATGTTTACCACTGACCCCACGGTTGCTGCAATGTTCTGGGCAGTTCTACTCTAGTAGAAACCACTTTTCGCTGCGACAGATTTCACTCCTGGCTAAAAAATTCCGAAGTTTTTTTTGCTTGAGAAAACAGCCTTGTTTCTTCGAATGTGCCTTCCCTGACCTACTTGGACCATTGGTATGGGGTTAATTGCTTCTAAACTAAACTGGACGAAACGCGCGAACTCCAAGTTAAGGAATGCCGCATCTATCCTTATCCAAGACGAAGCAGTTCTTCTGTTGGAGAATTCAAGGCACTTTTACGCTTGAATCCTTCAGGCTGACGTTTTACTCAGCAACTTCCTTGGCTCTTCAAATAATGTCTCCTAAGCTGTGACGCGGTCCTCTAAATTTGTCAGAACCCTTCCACCTTAGTGGCCGAGTCCTCGTTGCAGACGGCCTTGTAACTGGCTGCCTTGTGATTAATCCTGAAGGGTTCAAACTCATCGGTGTGTTCTAATGTTTGCTCTCTCTAACGTTTCCTCAACTAGGTTGTTCAGAGGCGCGTCAGTCCACCGGCGAACATTTTTGCTTTCTTGATACTGATTATGTGTTTTCTATCGCAGGCATTTAGGAGCGTGGCCTATACTGCCAGTTGCCGTGACGATCTACTGGATGGCTTGCGCGTTTTCCTGGACACCACGATCGTAGTGCCCTTGCTCAGCGATATCACTCCCCGGAGTTTGCTTGCTATGCATGATCAGATTCGTCTGTTTCGACACAGTCGACAATTGGGTGATGTGCACAGACTTCACAAAGCACGACTTACCCGACCCACCAAACGGTCACGTTCAAGGTCCCGTAAAGCTCGCGCTGGTTCCCACCACAAACGCTCTGCTATCGATTCAACCCATTCGCTAGCTGAGCCAGAACGCAAGGTATCAGAACACCACACCTCGGTCGGAATGAACACCGCTGCATCACCTGGTGAGTCTATCCCCGTGTTATATGTGGCCCTGAAGCTCGTTGGTCGGGTACTGTCAGTGAACTGGAGTAATGCTCGCAACCGTTACTTCGGTGCATAACGCCCAGTGTCCGTATTGAGTTGGTTGTGGATTGCCCGTTGAGTCTGTCTTGGACATGAACTAGTCCATATTACATTGTATCATTCTTACGGATATTTTTCATCGTCTTATCTTGATGGTAATTTACAAAGGCGTTCGCGATATGGATGAGCAGTACTCATGGGCTCCGTCCCTGAAAGACAATTCTGGGGCAACGACATGAAATTTCATCCTCTGAGTGAAGCCACACTCTATGCTGAAAAGCCGAGAAGCACCGTGCAATCTATTCCCCCTCATTTGGAATTACCAGCAGTGTGCATCTCATGCAACCCCGGAGCGTCCTGATCTCCCTTCCGGCCTCGAGCGAATCAACCGCGAGCTAACTATTTGTGTTAGTCAACCGCTCGTGGCCGAACGGTGAGCCACGAGGTCACTACTTCTAGACTCCTTGTGAGATGCGCACTGCTGTGTCATCGCAACAAGGATGAAACAGGTGTACATTGCTTCTCGGCTCTTCAGCTTGGATTGGTGTCACTTACCGAATGAAATCTCCATTAAAAATTCCCAAATTTCCTCGCAATAACAACGTGATTTTTGGGCAGAATGTGGTTCCAGTTCGTGTTGACGTTCCCCCTGCTTTTGATGCTTTGTGGAGTGGGCCTTTCACCCGTTTCTATCTCGCCCGCTTGTTTTTTGTTTTAATCCTTTCTCCCATTTACTCTACGTAGTTTTTTGTGGTTGTTACAACTACGTTTGGGGCTGCACACACTTGTATTCATATAGCCATGAACTTGCACACAAACATAAGTGCGCCAACGTTTCAGTTCGCTGGTCACCCACTTCGGAACCCCATCAATAGTCGATCGTACTTCAGCCACACACTAACATTTTGGGGAGGCTAACCGTAGGAATCGAACAATAGGAACGTCGTTTTCTGACCAGTCCACTGTCCATTTTAATAAGGCAAAGAGAATAGAAATGTCGTGATGTAATGACATTTCTTTTCCTGTTTCCAGTCGTCAAACACACAGCGAGATGAAAATGTCGACACGTGTAAAACAGACCCACGTGAACTGTGCATAATCGATCACATGGCCAGTACACATAATGCCCGGTGTTAAGTCTTAGTTGACGTGTCCTGGGAAATTGCTAGCAAATTTGGTCTCAGGTTTACCAGGGAACTGAGAGAAGTCGTTCAGCTGTAGCGCCCTTTCGGTGCCTGGCTGCCGTACCGATGGAAGGAGGCACGGGAGTTGGGATACTGCCACGCAGGAGCGTTTACGGTGCTGAGGTTAGGTTCGAGCCACGGACCTTCCGACTCTTAGGTTGGCGTCTTAACCACTGAGCTATCTCGAGCTCAGTTTGCAACGGAGCATTCGTGCCGAAAAAGCGAGATTAGCTTTGTAGAGTTGTTTCATTCCCGCTATTGAGGAGGATGTTGGTATCTCAGGTAGCTTAGATGATCATTCGTCCGTTCGCTGAACTGGTCAATTTGATTGCAAACGTTTTATCACCAATCGAGGTGACATCATCATTGCGTAGTGGAGCGTAGCGATGGGTCGGTGGTCGTACCGTTGTTGGAACTCATCTCACGAACAACCGGGAGGGATTCGAACCCGAAACCTCTCGGTTAGTAGTTGCTCGGTCACTAGCTTCTGATCAGCACCATTGCATCGCAGTCAGATAGGGCAGAGCGTCACTTTGGTTCAGGTTTCGCGATACGACTTGTGAGTTATTTGTAGAGTCAATGCGACGTCCAACATCTGGGGTATGTCTCGCGATCGATAACTGTGAGTTTCGATGTGACTTCTGACCCGTATGATTTGGGTGTGATATTAACCGCATCAACCTTTTGGGGGTATGTTCAGCCGCTGGAGATGATAAATAGCAATCTATTCTGCCAGTGCATGTCCTCCAGGTTCTGGGTTGGAGCATGTGATGACGTAAAACTGGCAACCTATTTGCATTTCCCGCCAACCCCTGCTGCCTTGCGGTCAGGCTTTTGAGCCCAAGGCTTTGGTTGAGGACCTTAGTCGTTCTCCTCTCTAGGTGTGGGTGCTCTGGCAGTATCCTAGCCCACGTACAACCGTGAATTGCACCTTATGGTGGATCGTGAAACACTGACTCGAGAGCAGCAAGCGGGATTCCGGCCTGGTAGGATTTGCGTAATGAGGCAGTTAGAAAGCTAGTTTTCGGTTGCACAACAGGAACTTCCATTGAAATGTATTCAGCACCACAAGCTGCGGTGGTCTGGCCATGTCTGGCCAAACAGAGTGCTGTTTTCGGGTGCTGTCAGTGGCAATCGCCTTCCAGGATGGGAACTGCGTGATCTCCACTGCGTCTGGTTGGAGACGCTGCTAGATATGGTTGCTAATCGATGTCAGTGACGATCTTGTTGTCAGTTTCTATCCAGATTGCATGAATGAGTGTCTGGAGGTGTAGGCACCTCGGAGTGATTGTATTAAGTTAGCACTAAGTCCCTTCCCCTTCGTTTATTCGCAATAAGACTTTCAAATAAATCATGGTTGTACGGCCAAATTACAGTGACCTGCAGACAATCTTAATCGACTTTGGCTTGGATCTTATGTGCGTGGTTGTTCCACTTTTGTCGTTCATGGACAAATGTTGTCTGCGACTCACGGAATACTGTGTTCCTTTTGAAAGTGGATGTGTTAAATGCTTCCCAGGAATTTACAGATAACAGCATGCTCAGTGGAACACTGTCCGGGCGAAATTCCCCTGGGTTTTCAAAGTCAGTACCCTTTGACCGGATGGCCAGAAACTGAGTGTTTACTTTCCTATTTGGAGTTTGAAACCCCCTCGTCAAACCATAGGACTTCTGATGGACCTGACTGCATTTTGACGGTTGATGTACCACTGGTGAAGCAAGATACGTGATTTGGGTTGTTAGTTTTCCAGTAGGTAAATTAGCAAACAAGCTTGTTTTCCCGACGGAACATACTACTCACAAGGTTACTGATAACCTTTTGACAGCCTTTGGCCATCGTGAGGCGCACTCCCTTAGTTCCCATCTCACTTGTGTTTTCATTGAACAGCAAATTGGCGAAATGCATTCATTTTCAAACTTATTTGGTGTTAACGATAGGCTCAACGTAATCCGCAAATCGACTACTATTCGGCGTTCAAGTGGAACATGAGGCTGAGCGGAACTCGGAGATTGCGTCTGCCTGATAAGCCCTGACAAGGGTAGAGCTGGTCATGCGTTTTCACGAACCTTACGAAAAATATATTGCACTAGCGGGAATATCGTACCAACAGAGGCAACCTTTGTTCAACACATTCTGGTGAAGACTATCGTAGACGAGAGTTTCAGCTAAAATTCGTTAAAACCAACTTAGTCCGGAGACGAGTGTATTTCTCCTAAGCCTATTTTGTCCATCTTTTCTTTCGTCTTCCGATAACCAACTGAGCTATCTGGCATAATCCGTGTTCCCGTAACAGTATTTGTTACGGTGGTCGATGCCATGCCGAAAAAACGACTTTTCGTACGCTGTTTCAAGCCTGATTATCAACTGAACGGGTGTTGGTTGCGGTCCAAGAACTAGTCAAATAATGGGAGAAGATTGAGTTAGTTCCGACTTGAAGTAAAATTCCTCAGTGCTCCTAGATTGTTCACATTCTGAGTAGTGCTACATGTATTGTCTTCTGAAAGTGCGTGTCCCAGAAGGACTTTGTTCAATTCATCGTTTAGTCTGTTTTCTATATGCTGTTACGTTTTTTGGTCTCATCGTTTTTTCAATATCCCGCGTGGGTCGCAGTCCCTCTTACGAGGGTCAAGACTTCAGTTGGGTTGAAACGCCTTGTTTTTGATGCCATGATTGGGGACGGTCTCGTTCCAAAGCTGAATCACTTGCAACGGATTACTAAAATAATGCTCTCAATTCTTTGAGCTCACTTTTTGGTGTTGTTTCTCGCATTTGCACTTTTAGGGCAATCTTTTCACCCTGTTGAGGCCGCCGCCGCAGTTCGACGTAAACATTTGTCGCCAGATCATTTACAAAACGTCCCACGAACCACCAGTGAGACGAATGTTGATTGCAATTTTCACCCACCCGGGGAACCCATTGATGGATGCTGTCCTAGAGCATCCTTGTTAGCGTGCTCCGAACGCTCGGATTGTGTTCATCGGTGAGTGTGTGTATGTGTAGGTCATCCCTCAACCTGTTGTGTTCATCACGACTAGTTGACTAATTGGGCAACTAAAATGAATGATCTGCTGGTGATCTGCATATAGCCTGTCGATAATCCGGGCCCAAATCATCTTCGGGGTGTAGGTCGATGACTTTTGTAGTGCAGCAACATATACGCCGTCTTTACCTCGGGTTACGGTGTTTGGACTGCCCCAGTCCGAGAAGTTAATAAAGTCTATCCATCGAGACCGGAATCAGCCGTCATGAAGCAAGTATAGTAGGCTGAATGGAGCGGCCAACGAATTCGTTAAGTTATGTAACTGTTTTCACTGAACAGGCAGGCGCCTGACCTTTTGGAAACGTGTTCCTCTCTTTTGAAGCTCCGAAACTCGCGTACGTTTGCGTACTTTCCGAATATGACAGTCCTGGTGAATACACCATTTTTCATTTCTTAAGTAGAAAAAGAGTGCAAAATAGTTGCATTCACGTCTCGCTTGTTCGAACATTTCTTCTCATATCATGGAGTCCATCTTTTGGTCAGTTCATACGAAAGGGACGAAGAATCGCTGGGCTCGAATTTTGCCCTAATTGGAGCTCATCAGCAGTGTATGTCGTTGGCTGTACCGCTGTTTGGCCTCCGGACACCCGACATGCGAGTCGGATGTGTTACCCCCACTCTCTAGGTCTCCTTCTGGACGATTCTGTCAGTTCCGTCCGAAGAGGTTTTGGTCTACAGCCTGCCATATTTCTGTTCTCTTTTGGTCGTTTGGATTTTTTTTGAGATTACTTCTGAATTCGCCGTCCGGTTGACTAGTCCTCCTTTTTCCAGTGTCTTTATTCATTTTCCCAAGTTTTAAATAGGACAATTTGACATCCCTATAATTTTTGTGCGCTAAAAGTTTATTTAAGTCTGTTGACTCAACCTGTACTGGTTTCATCTGTCAGGCTTTTACTGATCACGTATCCGGTAAGGTTTCTGTAACCCAGATCTATCTTGTAATTCAAAACACTAGAATCCGCCGTTTATTCCGTAGGTCTCTAAGGGGGGGGGCGCTAATAAGAACCTTCTCATACGCAAAAACAACGGCCCTGCAGTTGTATTCGGGTTTCTTCAATGGCTCTGTGCTTTGCCTGTGCGAGACCTTTCGGAGCCGAAGATGAGCAAACCGAAAAGTTCATGCATTTTACATTCAACTTTACAGTCGGAAAATTCGGCGCCCCTCCTATGAATCCTTATCGTCTTCTTGCGGTTCAGACGATGACCGCCCCAGCGTGCCGTCACATTGCACATGCACCTGCGACACTTGGACTGGTTGCTGGACTTCACTTTGTAGTTTTCGGTTCGGCTCAGCCCTCTGTACCGACTTTGTGGCCTATCGACATCGCTTCTACTCCGACCTGGTGGAACCATTTGGATCAGGTGATTGTGCCGCAGTGGGCTCCTTGTTTTCCACTGTCATCTTCTTGTACTTTGTGGTTTTGGCGCCTGCTTTAACATTCGGAGCACTGCTGAGTAAGTTTTTCTCATTTTAATCCCGCATGCATTTGCGTTCACATTTTTCGCTAAACCGATTGGTTTTCAGTAGTGTGGCGCCCTTTTTCCTGGTTCTCCCGATAGGTCGTATCAACCGTGCTTGAAAAGATTTCCTTCACATGATTTATTTCGCAGAATAGAAGTCACATGTCGAAACAATCTGCGGGTCTACCAAGCAGGTATTCTCTCCGTTCTACTTCAAGAATTTGCGATTTTTCCCTTCGCATGTGTTTGGTCGCTAGCGTGTGGAGCTCATCCTTAAAGCAGATTGGAATAACGTAACTCTGTGAATAGTATCCTCTCCACTGGACAGCCCGCAAAATTGAATAACTCTCCTGGAAGGGGCATCCCCCATACAGGACTTCTCCTGACCATCAAAAAAACGTCCCAGGAACATTTCCTTGTATATGAAGTGCATTTTTTCTGAACCAAGACGACCGCATCTTGTGATCACCACATTTCATCCACAAGCGTCCGAGCGACACTACTGTGGTTAGGTCGGGGACAGCTAACTGTAGGCACGAGATAAACTAGGCAGACCCGTGACTCATGTACATGTTTGCTTGCCAGGACAGTTTGATGCATATATGCGTTGAGCCTAAGGTTTGTTTGTTTGTTTGTTTTCGACGGAAAGCGCACTTCATGGTCTTCAAATCACCGGTTGGTTGGATATACTGGCTGACTACGTCTTTAAATGAAAACATCACAACCGAGAGATTCAGCTGGGTCCGAGTAGAGTCTCTCGTGAAAACCAACTTGATTTGCAAATGAGTGTACTTATCGGAATCAGTACAATTTGGGTTCAAGCAGAACATAGGGTTGACGGAAACTCGGACAGTGCGCCTACCTGATGAGCCCCAAGAAGGGCGAAACCGGTAGTGGGCTGTCGAACAATTTTCAGCAACCTTATGAGTAGTGCAATAACAAAAGAAATCTCGAGAAATACACTCATTTGCATATCAATTTGGTTTTTCCGAGTGACTCACCTGGAACCCAGCTGAATCTCCCGTTTGCGATGTTTTCAGGCAACTGAATGTGCTGCACCAGGCTGCCTCATGTTCCAGTTGCTATGATATTCGAGATATCGGCAACCTTATGAGTAGTCCATTACGAAAAGAAATCTCATTCTACGCTCGGTTTCCTTGATAAGGGATTGCTTCCTTTTCAGAGCACCAATGGGTTCAAGTGTTACCGTGGCACTTTGTTTCGACTGATGAACAGCACATTCCTCGCTCGGCACCCGTAATGCATGTGCTCGTGCGAGGGCGTCAAGCCATCCTAGGACCCTTTAACTACATAGGTGTTTGAGTTGTGTGTACGACTTTTGGACATGCTTCTGTTGATCAAACGGGCGTTCTTTGCATAGCTCGCCTATCACTGCTTGCAATAATATGACTGGTCGTTGATTTGTTCGCTGAGCTGCGCGATTTGGTTACATACGTTTCATCACTAATCGAGGTGACATCATCAGTGCGTTGGTACGGAGCGCGTTGGGACGTATCGATGGGTTGGTGGCTGTGCGTTGAGGAGTGTTGTGTGTGGTATTATACATGCTATTAGCCGGGGTTGACTTTCGAACACGATTGAGCCTGGCCTCCCCTGCCCTCGTGCTCTGATCGATGCTGGAATGACCGGTAAACACATGTGACCAGCGTGAGATGGATCCCATGACTCAAGAATGAGCGGTACTATGTCTTTTCCAAGTGTGAGTTAATGACACTACTGATCAGCTGCTCATGGGCGAACGGTTGATTGTTCAAACTACTAGCCAGGAGGTCACGGGATCGAGACTATCTCGAGTTCTGTTAGATGCACACTGCTTATGATAGCCAACAAGGACAAAACAGGTGTACGGTGCTTATTGGTTCTCCGACGTAGGTTGGCTTCATTTACAGGATGGAATCTCCACCTTTCAAACACACATACGCATGCACACAGCTACATGGACTTTCCTATCTGCGCCCTACACCGATTTCAAACGTACGGATGGCTACCGGATGTGCAGCGCTATGAGGAATTTTACGTTGAGCAAACGCAGGAAAATACCAAGTGACTGACAAATGCCCATCTCCCGCCTCAGCTCTTAAACGCGCGTTGAACACCTGCTATTGCTGTCAAGCAGGTCAAGCCTTGCCGCTGTAGTGTTTTCAAGCTAGTCTGTTAGTTAATGAGTTGAGTATTTTCGTAATCAAATCGCGCAGCTCAGCGAACAAACCAACGACCGTCTATGCTACCTGAGCTACGAACATTCTCCTCTATAACATATTAGTTCATACACATTCTTCGCGAAAATAAAACGGCAATACTAACCAGCGGATGTGTTATTTACTGAGACTGTCTGACATCCCGACCACCGAGTGTGGTCTTTCTCAAGGAAGAAACAGCTGGCTAGCCGACTACTGCTCACTACGCTGCCGTGTATCCTGTGATTGATGTGAACCTCATGTGTATCCTGTTGTGTGTGTGTGGGGGGGCTGGGTTGGTGTTACTGGGGTCTCTACCTGCATGAACTAGTGCTACCAAAGTGGCGATCAGTTAAAAACATGACCTTCCACTATCAATCAATCTTTCGGCTGTAACACCTTTTCGGTGCATGCCACACAAAGGAAGCTCGAGGGCTTAGGTAATTCCAGGTTGCCCAAGCCTAGGCAGGAGCAGCCGAGATACTACTGAGGTTGGGTTCGAACCACGGATCTCTCGGCCAGTAGGTTGGCGCCTTAACCACTGAGCTATGTCGGGCGCCACTAGCAAGTCCGATGCCGATGTTCGTCCCTGATAACATAATTAGAGAGAAATATGAGGGGGTCTCCAAATAATCCGCGACTTTAGGCCAGCCCGTCGTTTCACAAAGGGTAGTCGCCATGCAGTAAAGCAGGTGCACTCTGGTCAAGCGGCGACCAGTTTTCTCGTAACTCCTGAAGAGTCGTTGTCAACCTGTTTGGTTGACTGAGTTTCACTCCAGCTGTGCCTGTCGACATTTGTTAAGTCACTAGCCATCTGTGCATATTTGTGATGGTGCCTGCGTTTGAGTTGATCCAGATGCGCTAACCCTTGTGAGCCTGTGTAAGTCCAGTGTAAACCTTGGAGAGTAAAATGTGCACCAGTTGAGAGAGCCATCTACTGACCCAGCTCTGTCGGTAACGCAATGAGTACCAGCATCCAAATATCAATAGGACTTCGGGGATGCAGTCTGTTGTCAGTTCCTATTTTTACTTGTTGAATCCTTGACATGAAATCTCGTAAATCTGTAAAAGAAAGTGGTCTCCATCCAGACCGTTCGTTGTGTTTTCCCGAAATGCGTCTGACAGGGGGGCGACAGTCCGAACGTGAGCTCACCCACTACTCCTAGATCTCCTAGAAATCACGAGATGCCTATTTTGCCCGGGTTTTCAGTTCTTTAGGGGGCATCGACTGCTACACACACTTGTTGTGTCTAAACTAATCCAACCCTCTGGCTGCGCACGTTATTCATTGGCCAACGAACTGGACGATGGAATACGATCTTGTGCAATCCAAGATTCAGTCTTACATCTGTTGCCTTTTTCCGAGTCTCCAAGCCTTCGTTATGATAAGCCCGAGGTCCAAATTCCTCTACTCCCGCGAATCTTCGAGTGAAAGGTCCCGAGAATGGAGCTGAGCCATAATCTGTTGGCCGTACACTCAGTTCTGTCGGAAGTATCACTCGTCGTGTGCACCATGTGTACCAATATGTGACAGGCACCTCGTCCTTCCCATTTACGAGCATTTAGTTGAATCGTGCAATAAAACTAAAGAACTGTTGTCCCCGAAAGTACCACCCGGATTTTCTTGGTGTGTACGAACTTACAGGTTCCTTTGGTGTTGTGCTGTGTTGTGTTTCCAACTCATTTTTGCGCGACTTGTAACTTTTTCTTTAGTTTGCGTATGTTTTACGTAATTAGCCGAACCCTGTTAGGAGAGTTCCCACTACTTTCTCGCTTATTCTCATCAGTAGAAGAACTAGGACTGAATAAAAGTTCTCCAATTGGTTTCTTAACCTTCCTAGAATTAAGCTGTCTTGTTCTCCAGAGCGCTGCATGAGAAACAGTTTCCAGGAAAACGATCAAATTAGGCTTTTGAACGATCGGATATGTTGATGTGTGGAAATGCAACCATTTCACCTAGCCCCTCCCCCCCCGATAGACAAATCATCGACCCCCGTCAAATTGATGTCGGCCAAAAAGGGTCTGTTGTTACCCGCGCTGTCGAAAACGGTCGAGATTGTTTAGTGCGAACCAAAGGAAACTCAGAGTTTGCATTAGTCGTGGTTTCAAGTTGCACCAACTTCCCATTGAAGCTGTCGTAGCTTTTGAAGCTCGTGTTTCACTATGAAAATTCACATTTTTCCATGGCTACTGCATTGTGCGTTATTCCCTCTCCCTATTCTTGGTGGAAATCTTGATGTGGAGGGACGTTATGTGCAGCCTCAAATCACTTTTACCTCTAGATGTAACACAATACTCATAAGGTTACTGAAAACACCTTGATAGCCCAGACCAGTTTCGCCCTTCCATCAGGTCGACGTAGTCCCTGTGTTTCCTTAAACCTTGTGTTCAGTTTGACCTCCCAAATTGACAAGTGCTCTCATTTGCACATGAATTTGGTTTTGATAGGATACTCAACTAAATCCAACCAAATCTCCCGTTTGTGATGTTCCACTTGGGGCGAGATGGCCCAGTTGGTTAGAGCCCGAATCTACTGACCGGAAGGTCCGTGGTTCGAACCCGACCTCTGCCTCTCGACTTCCCCTGTCTAGGTTTGGGCAATTACGCGGCACTGGAAAACGAAGGAAGAACGACTCTGAACAAGCGCATGATTAGAACCCATATAGGTGGGTCAAAATGAGTGGCACTCAATTACTGATACAGGGTCACCGGCAACTGATAAGGATGTGGTCAATTTGGGTTCGTATCTGGCAAGCGGTTGTATGGGATATACAGACTGATCGTTCAGCTGTAGCACCCTTTCGGTGCCTAACTGCCATGCCACCCGAGGGAAGCACGAGGGCTGGGATATTGCCAGGTTGTCCAAGCCTAGACAGGGGAAGTTGAGAGGCAGAGGTCGGGTTCGAACCACGGACCTGCCGGTCAGTAAATTCGCGCTCTAACCATTTGGGCCATTTTCGAACGTCCACGACTAGTCTCACCCTCCTTTGGTCTCCTCAAATGGATATTTAGGTGTCAAAGGGTGGAAGCGAGTGGTGTGCTGATGTGAGGTTTACTGGTCGGCTATAATCTGGTCTAGTTCTATCCGCTTCAGAATTCATGTGTTTTAGACATTGTTGATGAACGTTGCTGCGCGTTACGCATCTTCCGGGCTTATAAAATAATCCCTGGTTCCCACAGAACAGCTCCAGTTGATTTCAGTTTACCTGATGAATCAGTTCACTATTTCACGTGACCTCTCAGTAATTAGTCCCCTGTCGGCCTCAGGGAGGCGGTGCAGAGTCCTGATTTTTACAACCTTAGACTGGAAAGGGATGAATAAACTTCGAGAAATACACTCATTTGCATATCAATTTGGTTTTTGCGAGAGACTCCCCTGGAACCCAGCTGAATCTCCCGTTTGTGATGTTTTCAGGCAACTGAATGTGCTGCACCTGGCCGCCTCATGTTCCAGTTGCTACGATATTCGAGATATCGCGATACATGTATATACGTACTGCACTACTCATAAGGTTGCTGAAAATTCTTCGACAGCCCACGACCGGTTTCGCCCTTCTTGGGACTCATCAGGTAGGCGCAGTCCCGCAAGTTTCCGTCAACCTTATGTTCTACTTGAACCCAAATTGGACTGTTTTCGAGAAATACACTCATTTGCATATCAATTTGGTTTTTGCGAGGGCTGTCGAAGAACATAAGGTTGACGGAAACTCGGGGACTGCGCCTACCTGGTGAACCCCAAGAAGGGCGAAACCGGTCGTGGGCTGTCGAAGAATTTTCAGCAACCTTATGAGTAGTGCATTACGTATATAGATGGATAAACTTCCTATCGGTTTTTGTGTGTTTCGCACCCAACTTGGTCACTCCACCAAATTTGGGCAGATACATCTTTTGGACGCTTGAGAATCCATTCTCCTGTTCTCACAACTAGGGGCAAGCAGTTTAGTACGGAGGCTACGGCACTACTTGGTGAAGTCCTTCTCCATACATTTGTGCTTTCCTCTGGGCTACAGCCAGCTAAGTCCCACGGGGAAAGTATCAGCTGTTCGCTGGGTTTGTCACGTGTAACCCCCTCTTTTATTCGTTTTGTTTCTCCTCGTCCTCCGCGTTTGTTAACATTCGAGTTGTATTTCTGCTTTACACTAGATTCCACCGTCTCTGAGGATTTCTCCATTCCACTGTGTATCTTTGCCTCTGGGATTTCTCAATGTCTGTTCACAGTGCTGGGTGGCCAGCCACTACTGATTGTGGGTATTACCGGACCGATGCTCATCTTAGAGACGTGTATCAAGTTGGTAAGTTTTGACACTGGTGATTATTGTCTCCTGAGTAGAACACATCCCCCAAATTTTTCGGCTCTATCCTATGGATGAGATCAAAGTTGACTCATGGCGAGAACAGCGGAAGGATTTTTTTTCCTTGTTGCGAAAGTGTGTGTTGACACAGCTACCCTCCCAAGAGGGACACCACAGGAATTGAGGAGTGCCTTAGGTCGTGAACCGACCGAGATGGTTGAGTGGTTAAAGTGCGAATTACTGACCGGAAGGTCCGTGGTTCGAACCCGACCTCTGCCTCTCGACTTCCCCTGTCTAGGCTTGGGCAACCTGACAGTATCCCAGCCCTCGTGCTCCATTCGGGTGGCGTTGTAGCTAGGCACCGGAGAAATGTTACATCTTAACGGGTTTTTTAGAATAGGTATGTGATCGCACGAGAATAGTCAGTTCTCCTCAACTTTGGGACTTCACCACTTTGTCATTCTTACTCTCCTCTCCTTACTGTAGTCCTACGTTACTCGCTCGAGATAGAGAGAGAGGGAAATCAGCCTATAGGTTGCAACAGGTGTTACAATACGACTGATTGCGCTGTTGTTCTTACGGGGTGTTTACGGAGGGAGAGTGTTTCGCGTAGCAAAATTCCTCCTTAGTGGTTCAGCAGAGGACTAGATTGATCACTGAAGAATCATGCCACATCCCTGTTTTTGTATATGAACAGAACTCTGACACCGACTTACTCGGTAGGCCCACGACACTAAGTTTATGTGATCCTCAGCTTCACACTACGCTTTAGGACCAGCCTGAGTTTATCAAAGTGCCAAGAGAAATGGTCGTTTACAGCTTCGGTTAGATATTGCATTCATGCTACTCACACAATCTTGTCCCTGTCCTCTTGTTTCCTGTTCTCGGTACAGGTTGAACTGCCCATTTTGACTGGTCGTTTTTAGCGTTGTTTGTGCGTTCTTTTCATAGAACTCTATACTGGTTCCTTCTAACACGCAGACAATAGTCTTCCAGAACAAACTACCACGAAAAACAGATACATTTGACCACCTCCTGGGAATAATCACCTTTCCCAAAGGGTTTTTGGTGTACTATAGCCCCTAATCGAAGTCAAACATTCACTTGTGCATCTTAGAGGTGAGCTTTTGGGTGGATGTATTTTCCTAGTAAGAAGTTATTGATTTTCCCACCGGAGCACCCTTGTTCAACAGTCGATTTGATCGTCCAGATGTTGATAATACCCAAAGTGCTGAATAGCATGCGACTGTCCTCATCCACTGTCGTATGTTTGGTCATGAGAGTGGGGCCGTATATTATCGATTGTTATTGTCTTCTGGGCTTTTCGGACGCCCCAATCCCCAGGATCGCCGCGGGCAATTGATGGTGACATCGAAGGAAACTCTCGCTAGGGCGGATGGAGTGCAAGCTCCTGGTTTGAGCTGAAAACTGATGCAACTCATCTGATACGTCCAATTCTGTTTACCTTCTCCCACTTTCAGGTGTGCGAAGTTCATCAGGTTCCATTTCTTCTGATGCGGTTGCTAATCGCGTGCTACACGACTGTCCTGGGTCTCGTCGCGGTTATCGCCAATGCCGGCTGGTTGGTTCTCCGAGTCCGTCGTTCGGTTGAGGAAGTTTTCAACTTTTTCGTTTCGTTCTACTTCGTTTTCAAAGCAATGAAAAACCTGTTTGGAGTAAGCATACCCCCCCAGCTTATTTTACTGGTTGATCCCTAACCCGAAGACATACCACACGACGCGTTACCATTCCTTTCATCTCAGTGCGTGTCAAGTGTTCTAGGCAGATGTTAGGCATTTCACTCACAGACTGAATCAGCAGCTTGGGTGCTCACAGATTTACCGTTATTGACAGCTACACTGTGCAGCAGTGTAGGAAGGCCTGAGGAGAGTCGATCATATGACCCGTCTGTGAGATATGCGTGTTCACCAACCTGTTGAACGCGGTTCCAAAAAGCCAATCAATCAGTTTCTGCCAGATTGCCGAAATGCGTGACTGTTCACTTTCATTTTCTTACTAAGAGCGTGATCGGTGACATGAGGACTTCATCGTTTTTTTTCAAATTCGGAAACGCCCTTCTCTGATGCCTTGGAATTTCTAACTTTTCAAGCTGTTTGACTGCCCGTGTTGGTCCGTGTTGAGTTCGGAGGTTCGAACTAATCCAACGGAAGTCTGAGTTTGCTGATAAAATGTCTTTGAAATTATTTTCCTTTAAAAATTTACAGTTTTACAGTGTTGCTCTGATCTATGGTCGCTTTTCTGTTCCCCCAGAATCGAGCAGGGAAGAAAACCTTCGGTTCTTTGAGAGCCATTTCACTAAGTCATAACTGGGGTGGAAAGGAGCGGTCTTAGTAAAGTTCACACGTCGGGCAATCCACACATTTAGAAGGTTCGAATCTTCCCGATCCTGTCCTAGTAGGGATTGAATCAGAAGGTTTCGCGCTCTCGATGAAATCGACGCTGTACAATACTGTAAAGTCGGATTCTTCCATTTGAACACTAATTTGGTTTCAAGGAGTGGCTTCCGTATGACCTCTCGCTCATGATCTTCTTCAACTTAACTTGCTTCAAAAAGACCCTCCTCATGTTTCATTCGGTACGGAGTTTGAGGAATATTTTTTGACGAAACACACTACTCATATGATCACCGGAAACTCAGGCGGACTTTCGTCAGCACATTCACTTGATGTCTGTTGTAGACGAGAGATTTAGCTGGGATTCATTTGAGTGTCCTGTCGAAACCAAATTGTTACGCAATCAGTGTATTTGGCGAATTTTGTACAATTTGGCTTCAAGTAGAACATAAAGTTGACGAAAACTTCAGGAATGCACTCAGCTGGTGAGCCCAATGAAGGGCTAATCCGGTGCTGGGCTTTCCAAGAGCTTTCAGCCGTTGACGTAATACACTGCTCATAAGGTTGCTGAAAATTCTTCGACAGCTCACGAACGGTTTCGCCCATCTTGAGGCTCATCAGGTAGGCGCAGTCCCCCGAGTTTCCGTCAACCTTATGTTCTAATTGAACCCAAATTGGACTGTTTTTTCGATAAATACACTCATTTGCAAACAAATTTGGTTTTTCGAGAGACTCACCTGGAACCCAGCTGAGTCTCTCGTTTATGATTTTTCTAAGCAACTGAATGTGCTGCGCCAGACCGCCTCGTACACCAGTTGCGATGATATTCGAGATATCGCGACACATCATAAACGAGGGATTCAGCCAGGTTCCAGGTGAGTCTCTCACAAAGGAGCTTACAGCCATCTCGAGACGATCGGCACAACAAAGCACCCGTGAAAGCACAAACGACTTTCCCCTAGGTATGAAGTCCACTGACTAGACATGCAACACACGCGAATGACTCACCGGGCATCGTTACGAAAGCTGACTGGCCCCGTTGCGAGTCTGGAGGATAGCCAATGGTTGGGTGACCTCTGTGGAAGCTTATGATGCTCTTGCCAAGCTCGGCGAACATAATCAACAATCAGGAAACTCTAGGAGTCTACCACTGTTGTTGATTTTTCTGATTGTTCTGGAATCCTCTTGAGAATTTGGTATGACAAATATATATATATATATATCGCTCAACTGTAGCACCCTTTCGGTGTCTAATGCCATGCCACTCGAAGGAAGCACGAGGGCTGGAATACTACCAGGTTGCCCAAGCCTAGACGGGGGAAGTCGAGATGCAGCGGTTGGGTTCGAACCACGCATCTTCCGGTCAAAAAATTCGCGCTCTAACCACTAAGCCATCTCGCCCACCTAAAGTGTGATGTAGTTTTTCCTTTCGAAAGCTGATTGATGAATGCAGCGTGCCCAGATAAACCCATTGTGAATTCACTTGAAAGGAGACTACAGACAAAAGAACGATTTCCGTTGGTCGATTTTTTCCCCTAATATAATAAGTCCGCTTTGGACAATTGGATCACTTTAGTCGGTGTGATATTCTAGGGAAAAACACAATGACTCCAAGCAAAATTCGACTGTTCAACGTCTCAGTTATTTCTAGAAACCTTCATTAATAGTGAAATATTTTTTTGTTATTGTTTGTCTCCTGATGAGAGTTACCCTAGGTGTCCAAAATATTCGGCAATACAATTCAACTCAAAATGGTTGCGTTTTTTCCATGGACGATACACACCAGGTTCAACATGTTTGGCTACAATCGATCTGCTCTCTGTGCGTATATCTTCCAAAAATCACTTTAACTGGGATCCACAGTGGTTAGTAGTCGTCTTCCTGACTGTCCGCAGCTGCCTGCACACTCACACCATTTGCGGAGTCTTCAGCGAGCTTTTGCTCAGATTCATCTCTACGCATTTTCACCTGACTGAGTACAATGGAACTGCTAGACGTGAAGAGCACCTCAGTAGTAGATCAAGGCAGAATTCACTTGCGGCCAATTTTCGAAACGGGTTCTTTCTGCCACGTCAGTAGGGCACAGCTGATACCAAGATTGTTTACATACTGATAATAGGTTAAAAGTAGTATCTACAACTCGGCACATTTTTGAAACAAAATAATTGTAGTAGTTGTACGATTCATGGGTGGCACTTTGAGCGTAGTTCTCCTGGTTGTCCCGGATTTTGCTGATAATCCTTGCATGTAGTTGTTTGTGATCGCGCCGGTTGAGTGAGCGGGATCGCCCAAACTTACCCCAATGTTTACAGTAGGCGAGTGGCGCTCTGTAGCGAGTGAACGATGCATGGTCGAGCGAAACACGAGGGCGTGAGAGGTGGTAAGCTGTCGGATGTTAGGGCTTTTTGGCCAAGCTGAGACTTTGAACACGGTTTACTCCAAGTTACCTGTTTCGCCAAATGTCAGGCCATGAAATGAAATCAACTCGAGAACTGCCCCACGCAAGCGCTTTTTGGTGACTGGCTCACGAATATTATCTTGTGTTCCCCTTGTCTTACGTTGTTTTCCCTAGCTTGAATTCAGGGAATATACCATTAAATCAACGAAATTTTCGTGTCTGTTTTTGGCTTGTTACAAACGGAACGGGAGTACCGAATTTGTTGAGACGGGAGAGACTTCCAGTTCTGGAATTTCGTCACTACCAACTTGCGAAAATTCTAACACGCAGTGGAGAACGTTCTCGTGTGAGAGAACGAACAGGTCATGCACAAGAAACTAGGGGTACGATAGACCAAAATTATATAAGAACGGCTCCTTTCACTGCTCGTAATAAGAGGGTTTTGTCTTCGGTTAAAACAAATCGAACTTCAAAACAGTCGTGTTCAGTTGCAAATACCTACTTGGTGATTGGCTATGATTTTGTCGAAAATCAGGGTGGAATGGACATCTTCTAACTGCCCTCTACCGACTGGGAATTCGGTGAATTGCAGTTTCCATCCTGATGAATTTGGTCTACCAACTTTGGGCTCATCAGATTGATATAACGGCGTCCATCTTCTAACTCTCTGGTTGACACTTAAAAACGCATGACGGGGATGATTGCAACGCCTGTATGATTTAGCCCACGCGTTTGCCGGGGCACGTATTGTAATGCATTCACGTGGACCGATACTATCTGCTTTCCTGATGGACGACGGTTTTTCTACGGATCACTAATGGGAATCGTATTTTGAGGACCAAAATCTCTCTAATCATACCGTAATGGTCAATTCTAGCAGCCATTTAACTCAATGGCTTCAACAAGCAAACGTCCCTTTCCCTCTTCATGATGTTTTAGGTCAGCTGACATAACCCTTCGTCTCTACTGTTTTGTTGCTCTTTCACAGGCACCAGTTGCGCTTACCTATTGTTCGCGTGAAAGTTGATCTCTATTGGACATGCTTGTTATGCTATGCTTGTTACCTCCACTAGCTAAGAGATATCCCATAGAGCGACCCAGAATAAAACGCCCAGTTAAACCGAGTTTGTGCGCGTTTATGAGTGCTAACCTAAATCTCACCCCTTAGGGAGACAGTCTGTTTAACTTTTAACGGTCAGAAACAACGAGGAACATCTTAGATCCCATGGAATCGGATCAATAGTCCGAATAGAAATGAAGGGGGGGAAGTAGGGACTGCGCGACCGGATCTCGGACACCAGCCCCACCAGGGATGAACTGATGAGCGCCATTTCATGCTTCGTCTAGTTTTCACGGCCTCTGCTCATCATAGAGGTGTTAGGCGGAATTCCACACAGATCCCGCTTTACCGCCCGCAGTCGGGTGCTGCTTCGGCCGAAAAGCCTATCCCACACAAGATTGGCCAGGAATTCGGGACGCTTGCCGGTCCGGTATCAAGCCCAGATGTGATTGGTCGAAAATCTGGACCCAACAGCCAATCATGACCCAGTATTGGCCGATTGCCGGCTGCCAATAGTGCAGCCAGAACGCATCAGAATTCCCAGAAAGTTATTGCCGCTTACGCTATATATATGAAGCGCTGTACAAATGCTCTTGACTTCGTTTGGGGCGTTAATATATCTTGTACACTTTTGGTGGTTTGTTTTTGACACGCACGCCAGATTGGTAGGCTCAGACTGAGAACTAAGCTGAGAAAATACCGTTACTACAAGAGGTGAGGTGATTTTCAGACGACTGCTCGAGCATTGGGTCCCCGAAGTATGTTCAGTGACTGATGGCCTTGCAATTTTATTCGCTGGTCTAGCTAACGATTGTGGAAGATGCTGCGCCGACCGAATGTCACCTTCGTGTAGAGGTTCTCTCCATCAGACATATTAAGTGATGATACTGTCCTTTTGAATGAACTGTGAACTGATCCTGCAAGAATGTTTTTGACCTTCACATTCGGAGGATGGTATCTGTGACTGGGGCGGGATGGCTCAAGTGGTTACAGCGCGAATTTCCTGACCGGAAGGTCCGTGGTTCGAACCCCACCTCTGCCTCTCGACTTCCCCTGTCTAGGCTTGGGCAACCTGGCAGTATCTCCGCCCTCGTGCTTCCTTCGGGCGACATGGCAGCTAGGCACCGAAAGGGTACTACAGCTGAACGATTATTATGATTATTATCTGTGACTGGCCGGCGTGTCATTCCCTCGTAGGCTGGTTCAGCTGTCTTTGATCTGTGAGTGCGCCACATTAGTACACTAATTCAACAAGTGGACTATCACAAGATGAAGATAGCTTGTCTGCTGATTCCTGGTGCCACCATAACGGCGTTATTCAGCACTTTTTTGAAGCCAACGTACAGGTGAGATGAGTAGCGTTCCGAGGCTGTTACCATCGCTAGCACGATTGACCTTGGTCTCTTTCTACGTTTCTCTGCTGGGCTCTGTAGGAATTGTTGAACACTGCGACTGCGTCTCGCGAAAACTCTTTGGAACAGCTCAACACCAGTAATACCTCCCATCAGTGGACAGCTGCACTCACGACCACACTGGAGGATCAGCTGGGACATCATTATGCCAAGACGGTGACCACTCTACTTTTGGCCTTCCTAATGCTGTTTATCTGCCTATGGCTTCAGTCTATCAAACGTGGTCGCTATTTCAGACGCACGGTAAGTACATCTTCGTGCACACGTAGCTCTGAGTTATCCCCTCTAGTGCATACACAGTTCGGAATGATTGGTCACGTTCAACGGAAATTTAATCTGTTTGTGTGATTCTAGCGCGGTTAGGAAAAGGAAACAGTTCTATGGCCAGTTGAACAAATTAGAATCGCCTGGCTTTTGAATACGTGAGTGTTATACAACCGGAGAAAAACACAAAAGTCAATTTGGATAAGCGTAGATATAAGCGATCAAAAAATGCATTTCCCAGCTGAAGGTTTCCGCTCTGGCCAACTTGCAGATGATCGAAAATCTTGATTAGAAGGACAGAGAAATTCCACCAACTTTCTGCGCTTCGTTCTTGTTTCTTGTTTGCGTTTGTTTTTCCGGTTGAATGCTGCTCAGTTTCATGACTCAACACAAGCCTTGCTTAACCTGTCCCGGCAATCATCAGAAAACCACGTGCGTGATTTGTTTTCGAACATGAACCACGGACTTCCTCTCTTCTACCTTTCTCTTACATTCGTCTGTTTTGACTAAAACTTTTGCATAATTAGTTTGATACTTAATGCACTACTCATAAGGTTGCTGAAACTTCTTCGACAGCCCACGACCAGTTTCGCCCTTCTTGGGGCTCATCAGGTAGACCCAGTCCCCGAGTTTCCGTCAACCTTATGTTCTACTTGAACCCAAAATGGACTGATTTCGCTAAATACACTCATTTGCATACCAGCTTGGTTTTAACAGGAAACTCACCTGAATATCAGCTGAATCTCTCGTTTATGGTGCTTTTAAGCAACCTTATTACTAGTGTATTACGCCTATACATGTATCGCGATATCTCGAATATCATATCAACTGGAACATGAGGCGGCCTGGTGCAGCACATTCAGTTGCCTGAAAACATCAAAAACGGGAGATTCAGCTGGGTTCCAGGTGAGTCTCTCGCAAAACCAAATTCGTATGCAAATGAGTGTATTTCGCTCTCCGACTGTCATTTCGACTGTGCCATCCTACAGGCTTCCCGCTTCTACCCTTTCTCCAGGTACGCAACATTTTCGGTTATCTGAATGTTCCAATCGGGCTCGCCATTACCGTTTGCGCAAATTCCCTACTGTTCCCCGGCATTCGTGCATCAACTATACAAATCCCCACAGGCAATAGATCTTTCCTATTTTTGGTGACCTCTTCTCCAATTTTGGCATCCTCGGAAGTCACACATGCGGCCCAGAAGTTTTTGGGATCTCCTAAATTCCATGGACTGGCGTTTCTTTTGGCTGCTTGTCTTGTTCCCGCAATAGCCACAGATACCATGCTGTCTGGGTGAGTCGCTTTTCTGTGCGGAATCCTTCGACTTCTGGATGGTCCAAAACTTTCTGTGGATTGAAGGGTGCCTGTCCTGCTGGTCTAGTAATAATCGTTCAGCTGTAGCATTCTTTCTGTCCGGGGGCGAGATGGCTCAAGCGAATTTACTGACCAGTAGGTCCGTGGTTCGAACCCGACCTCTCCCTCTCGACTTCCCTTGTCTAGAGTTGGGTAACCTGGTCGTATCCCAGCCCTCGTTCCTCCTTCGGTTGGCATGGAAGTTAGGCACCGAAAGGGTGTTACAGCTGAACGATTTTCCCCCTTTCTTTCGGTCCCTAACTGCCATGCTAACTCTAGGCAGCGAAAGTCGAGAGGCGGACCTTCCGGTCGGTAAATTCGCACTCTAACCACTGAGCCGTCTCGCCCCGTGGTCTAGCATACCTTGGTCGTTTTATCGGGTTTAACCGAACCAACGTCTAAACACAAGACCCTGTGTGTAGAATGCAACGTTTATTTCTCAACCTTTTGAGGTTTTGTTTCATCAAGAATGGAAGGTGCCAGCGGTTCCTTTGGTTATTAATCACGTGGCTATTGATCGGTTCGTCGAGCTTGACAACTGGCTTGCAAACGTTTCGTCACCAAATAGAGAGAGAGTGCGCGGTTGAATGGGCAGTTGATTGTGATCCCGGTGACACATTGTCGACAGGAATTTCAGTCTTGAAGATCAAAGCAAATTGTGGCTTGGCGAACAACCTAAACGTAACTACCATTCGGAGGTTCGAGATCTCACGATAATGCACCATGGTGGTCGTTAAGTGCCCAGCTGCCTTTGAAAATGCACTATTTTGATCCGTATGTACACGTGAAACCGTTTGGTTAAAGTCGTTTGGGGTTTGGAGTGTTACCCTGGTGAGCCGGCTCTTTCCCCCACATCTGATGAGAGTTTTTAATACTCTACCAATGCTCAGAACTTGATTCGGGTGCTGGCAGGCTTCAGCCAATAGCAGGCAGAACTAAAATGAGTGACCAACTTCATTCTGGTTTCGAGGGAATAGGTGCTCCATCTCGTAGGCGATCGATCTCATCTTTTCCCATCTTCCACTAGGATCTTCATCGTATTTGGAATAACGCACATCCGAGATTAGTGACAGGTGAATGAATGTTGCTCATTTGAACGCACGTCAAGGTCATCTTTCCTCTGATTTCTATATAAGGCTGGTACAGTTCACGTAGACTTGTCTTTTGTCTCACCCCCCATACTCAAATCTTAGAATCACTGTGGCGAAGGCAGAAAGACGTCTGCGGAAGCCATGTCTGTTCAGTCTGGACCTGACTGTCACGTTGTGCGTCCTGCCCCTCGTTTCGTCCCTTCTTGGCTGGCCGTTCCTATCCCCAGCAGCCGTCCGATCTAATGCGCATGCGATCGCCCTGACCAAGTGGAACACTCGAACTCCACCTGGTGTACCGCATCGGTGAGTCAGGGTTTTTTCTCCCAGTTCTCAGTCTTTCCTATGCAATCGACCAGTGTGGCAGATAGGCAGTAGGCGGTCAAACACTGACTTGGCACCGAAGTATAAAAGCCATTACCAGCAAACTCAGCTGCGCTGGTCACTGCCGTCTTCCTGAATGGGGACCCCGAGACGGGCCACATCAATGGTTAGAGACATTGTCAGACATGGCCTAGTCGCGCCCTCAATGGCGCTCGTGCATCCAAGCTATTGTCTTCACTGCATAGCTCCCTTCCCAATGCCCCACTTAACAGTCCATTGACAGTGGTGTATTTACGCACCAATTTATCAGCTCCCGCCTCCAATGCGCAGCTACCTACTTCACCTCCCCAAATCTTCGGCGAACGAAACTGTGGTACAACCATTGCATGACAAGTACACGGTTCTTACAGCTGACGATGATGATGATGAGGCACTCTGTGGTCTGTGGAAAACCTCGTTGTGAACGGCAGATGCATGAGTAACCAAGGTCAACATCTGGTCATGTGACAGGCAGATCGCTCGTCTGAGAGACCTTCCCGGGGTTAGGCTCGGTTGATGTCGGCTGGTCGTAGTTGCGTAACGGAGGTTCTTACGGTAGCCTGCGGTTAACCCGGTAACCTTGACTTGTAAAGCCTGCGCACCCCTAACCCTGCTTCCGATCACCTATATTGGCGCTTCTTCTACAAGTGTGTACATGTTAGCGCATTTTCAGAAAGCGGATGCATCAGTGCTTTGCTTGTTCTATTCTATTCCTGGTTTGTTTTGTATGATTAAGAAAGGCGATAATTGTGTGGCTTATAGTTCAGTTCGTTTCTGAGAGTATGGCTTCTAAATTTAGAAGTCGGTGCTAAATTTCACAACACTGACTTTTCGTGTGTGCTACAAATGAAAGAAGCGGCAAAGCGCATCAAATGGGGTGACTATTCTAGCCTTCTGCAACATAAAACGAGAATAGTAGTACGTACAACAATAATAATCGTTCAGCTGTAACACTCACGGTGCGTAGCTGCCCTGCCACGTGAAGGAAGCACGAGACCTGTGCTACTGCCAGGTTGCTCGAGCCTAGACATCAAAGTATTGTTAGCTGTAAATGTCATGGTTGTACGAGGGTTGGGATACTGCCAGGGTGCCCACACCTAGACAGGAGGACGATTAGGGTCATCAACCAAAGCCTTTGGCTCAAAAACGTAACCACAGGGCAGCGGTGTTGGGCTGGAAATGCAAGTACATTACCAATTTTACATAAAACACGTCGCCACACATATTCCAACCCACAACCTGGAGGGCCAGGGATTGTGTTTGTCAGACCTCTAGCCATTGACCAACCTGGTATGACAGCCTCTGTGAGTGTCGCGCGGACACTGCCCAGTATAGCTCAATGGGTCGCCGAGGTTCACAAACCGCCACACCACGGTAAGATCCAGTCTCTTCGTGACGGCAGTGCACATTAAGCTTTGATACAGGTCATACGTGCTTTATGCGTACGAAAAAAGCACTCATACACGTTGCTTATTAAACGAGTCATTGGTTGAGGAGACCCTGTTTGTTGGTGCCCATAAACTTCATGGAATACATGAAGTACCGTGCCCCACATTACGATCAAACCTGATCGAAGTGGTTGCTTCTACGTAAATTTACTACGTACAATGGACTTTTCATGAGTTCCCGTCAGCTTTGTACTTCGATATCTCTAGTATTGTTCCAACTGTATTATGAGGTGGCTCTTTGAGTAGAACCATAGAGGAGAGGTTCATCAAGTCTCATGTTACCATCATTTTAGTTTGCAACTTAATATCTAGCAATTTGAGTTCGAAGGAGTTTAGCCGCTGTGAGTTATTGATTCATAGTACTACCGCGTCATATCTGACCGGAACCAGTCATGTCATCGACAAACAGCACGTCTTCGAGCCTTTAGGGTTTCTATGGTCCAGGCTATTATCAACAGCAGGCGCAGAATGGAATCCGACTGCATGACCCGAGACTCCGTGTCCGAGAGAGACTTGTGTGACATCACTCACTTGACTCTATGGTCTATTCCGCCGTCTACCATTCCTCTTCTGGAGCACATGTGCCCTCCGCCACCAATCCAGGTGCATACCTCGACTTGGCGACGTGCTCCGACGTCCTCGAGGGGTTCTTTTCGCACAACCGCGCGAATGGTGAACCCGAACCAGGGGAGATCAAACACTCACTTGGCAACGAAGTATAAAAGCCATTACCAGTAAACTCAGCTGCGCTGGTCATTGTCGTCTTCCTGAATGGGGACCCCGAGACGGGACATATCAATGGGTAGAGACATTGTCAGACATGGCCCAGTCGCATCCTCAATGGCGCTCGTGCATCCAACCTATTGCCTTCAATGCATAACTCCCCTCCCAATTCCGTATGTATGTTTCGACCTTATGTCTGTACACCCGCCTGAAAGCGTGTGACGGAAACACAGATGGGACTTTTACTACACCAGTTGTTTCTACAGTCTGTAGTATTTTTTAACGCATATACTTTCGCCAGTTAACCTGGAAGAGAAAAAAACTGTTTACAACAAACGTCCGCAAATCTTCCACTTGGTGACAAACCGGATAGCAAAAAAGGAAGGGTACTTTCATAAAATGAATTAAATTTTCCTTTGAGAAGTCTTTACTCGATGAGCCAGTCAATAATACGTGACCAGTTGATGTGATTTCCGGTATTGAAGCATGAGTGACGCTATATATACCCTCTCTAAGTTAGTCACACTGTCGCCACTCGTGGCCATACGGTTAACTGTTCAAGCATTGGTCGGAAGGTCACTGATTCGAAACCCCCCGAGTTTCGTGCGATACGCACTACTGATGATTCGCAGCAAGGATGAAACCGCTATGCAGCGCCTCTCGGCTTTTCAGTATAGATTGGCCTCATTGACAGCGTGGAATCTCAATGGAAAACTACCGAAACGCGCTACCACTGGTCGAAAACAAAAATCTTTTAAAACAAATTAGTGAGGTCGAACGTTAACAGATTCACTCGTCAGATGGATCGGACCAACGATCAGCAGTACCTCAGCAGTTGCTATCTTCAAGTCATGAGATCCCTCCGAAATTGCGAACTTTTGTTCTGGCCTTTATCGTATGGATATGTTGGTCACCTGCAAGGGATAAACGTTCTTTCAGAAGGCTGATCGTGCTAATCGCTGACAACCTCAAATTTGCCCGGTTTTCATACACTTTCAGTCCCCATAATAGATGTTGTTTTGCGCGGAATTCCGCATCAAGACTGTTTTACTGCTCGCAGTTGAGCGCTGCTACGGCCAGGAGGCATAACTCGCATGCGATTGGTCCGAACATCGGACCGCCAAGGCGATCTCTGATTGGCCGAGAGTATGGACCCAACAGCCAATCATGATTCGGTATTCGCCGAACGCCGTTGCCAATGCCGCGTCCAGAAGGCGTCGGAATTTTCAGAATGTTGTCGTGTCATACACTAAATACGACGCGCTGCATGTGTCTTTGACCTGGTTTTGGGCGTTCAATAAACGTATCGCACCTTTAGTGGCTGTTTGCCTAAAAGGCTAGTTTGGAAGGTTCAGACCGAGAACTGAGCTTAGGCATTACCGTTCTTACATATTGCAATGGTGAGAAGTTGCTACACGTTTAATCTTACTATGCGGATGTTTCAACTCATTGATAATCTCTTTGGCATTTCACCTTTCACCCCGAAATACTCCGAGTCACACACGTTCCGACTTGCTTCCTTTTTAGCATCGTTGGTTGCGTGGAACAACGGCTTACTGGTTTTGTCATCGGCTTACTGGTGGCTTTGTCGGTGATTGTGGAAGCCCAACTGTTTGCCCTCATCCCAATGGGGGCACTCTACGGGATGTTCATGTACATGGGCATCATGGGTCTCCGTGAGCTGGTTGTCGTGCGTCGCCTGTTGGCTCTACTCAAGCGACGCAAGCACTGGAGGGTACGTATTCACCTTTCCACTCTGCGCCAACTCATTCTGATTGCTCAAAGGATTGCCTAGTTTCTTTTCCCAAGTTCTGATAAATCACAAAATCACTGCTCGAAAACGGATCTAGTAATCTAAGGTTGAACAACCGCTGGTTTAGTGTGTTTTTGCCAAATGTTGCAATACTTGTCTGTCTATCATTCTTCAGCAAGTTTTCGGCCCCATCATCTTTCAACAACCTACTAGGCCAAATTTTTGTCCTCACCAAACTTTGTTCTTCTCATCAAAGGATCGAGAATACCTTCGTCACCTACCCGCGGCCGCTCTGGCCTCGTTTGTTGCCGTACAAATGGGTTTCATAGTTCTCCTGTTGGCGCTCAATTGGACGACCGAATTCGCTCGAATCGGGGCCACTTCACTCTTGTTCCCGTTCATCTTACTCCTGTTCGGCGTGGTTCGTGAGTTCGTACTGCCCCGTTTTCGCCTCCTTCGATCCTATCTCCACGAGGTACGCTGAACGGTTCCTTTACTTGTCTCAGCTGGTAGTCATCATGTTTTCGTTCATCCTGTACCCACAAGCGCAATGTTAAGAGGATGGTAGACGCGCTACCGGTGCAACGAATGAGGCTCCCGAGACGTAAAACTAGGCCGATCGCCTCTCCTCTCCATGTTCGTTCGTGGTTTGTTTGCACGATCTCTTTGTTTAGCGTAGACACTCGCAACAAGCGGAGAGCCTGGAAACCTAAAAACCTCTCAGTTAGTTCCCCCTAGATGGTTTGGTAGCCATGCGCTGACAGCCGAATGTTTTTCCAATGATGATCGATAGTTTATCGTGGCCTAATGAAGTATTTGTTTTCGATTCATCATTGCTTTCTGGTGGTGCCGGACGGTTAGCCCTCACTCGTGACTCGAAGAGGTGGGACGTGTTACTTTTAAAAATCAGTCTGACTCGGTAAACTCAGATCGACTCTGTGACACTCTGTCAATTTTGGTATACGATTTTCTCATCTAAAGGTTAGCTTTCCGGCAAACAACGCGGCAAAGTTTTGTCAGCTTTCAAAAAAAAAATCGTCCAGCTGTAACACCCTTGCGGTGCCTAGCTACCATGCCACCCGAGGGAAGCACGAGGGCTGGGATACTGTCAGGTTGCCCAAGCCTAGACAGGGGAAGTCGAGAGGCAGAGGTCGGGTTTGAACCACGGACCTTCCGGTCAGTAAATTCCCGCTCTAAACACTTGGACCATCTCGCCCCTTATCAGCCTTAGACCTACGCATTCAGTCTCATCGATAACCTGGGATTCAGAAACGTCTCAGGCAAATACCTTTTAGACAACTCTTCTTTTTTCAATCATTTAAAACCAGTTGAACAGAACAGTTTGAAAAGTAAACTCTTTCAACAATGCCTTTTTCTCCCTCCTCAGATGGACCGACTTCACAATCTTCACCTTCCAAGGAATCATCGGTTTCATCGGAATTGTTGCCATTGCTCAGAACCACTTCACCCACATATTCGTGGTGATAGTCTTTCAGAAAGCAGACCACGTAATTTAAGTAAACTTCATGTGGTCAGTTTTCTTCAACGCGAAAACCAAAGCATCATTGCGGATCAACTAGCTGCAGATGACTCCAGAGAACACTTTTCGAAGGCCGGTGCTACCTCTCGTCTAGCCCACACCGCGTGGACTGTATCGTCCGAGTTGGATCATCTTGTCAGCAAAGACGAGCGACCCAGCTTCAAGTACAACTCTTGGACGAGGCTGAGTGTACCACATCCGAGTGGCAGTCCCGTTGATGTGGCGCGGAATGCTGAAGGATCTCGCTTGACAAATGTGGATGCAGATTACTTCGTTCCGGCTCGTGACGTGCCGTCATCCTCGCTTAGTCTATCCAGTGTTGAGGAGTACTCAGAGAGTGAGCTCGAACTCCGATTGGATAACCCGTATTGTTTGGACTAGTGACCTGTCCATCTTTTTTTCCTGTCGATCTCCCTACCCTTATTTACCATGACTACTCAGAGAACTATTTCCCGCAGATGACTGTGTAGAATCGAGTTTTTCCTTATTTTCAATGCATTTTTTTTAGTTCATTTCTCGTTTACTGCGTTTGTTGTTGTTCTTTTGTGTGTGTGTGTGTGTATACTATGGTTCACATATCGTTTTGCGCATTTGTACTGATGAGCAACTCAGCATCCTGTTTGTCTAGCCATGACGCGTAATACACAGACTAAGTTCGTTGATTACTTGTTGCTCGCGTAAAGACAGCCTCGTGTTTCGAGATATCGTGGCATAGTTTGTTGACGGAACGCTACTCGTAATGTTGTTGAAAGCTTTTTGACAGCTCACCACGGGTTCCACCTTTCTTCAGTTAGGCCCGATTTCCATCAAACTTACGTTCTCTTTGTGACGCAATTGTAGGAAATTCGAGAAAGGTGTCCAGTTGGAACTAGTTTGGCTTCCACGGAAGACTCGGCTGTATCTCTCGCCTATAACCTAAACATTCGTTCAGCTGTAGCATCGGTTTCTAGCAGCTACGCCAACGGAAGGAGAAACGGAGGCTGGGATACTGCCAGGTTACCCAAGCGTAGACAGGGGTAGTTAAGATTCTGAGGTCGGGTTCGAATCGCTAGATAGTCGGTCCTGCCAAGAACTGAGAGTAAGCTCGCCAGTGGGGTCGGCTGTAGGCCATGTCTTGTAAGGTTTACAAACGCGCGCGAGGAGATCATGTGAACCCCACCCAGGAAGCACTTTCATTTCGTATTGCGCGGTCATAGCTTGTCATCGGTGAGGGTTTGGAGTGGACGATACGTGTTTCTTTAAAGGACAATGGTCGGGGGTACGTAGTGCACGCCTCAAACACCTTGACCAAACAATGCCTACCTGTTACGCGAAAGATTCCGATTCACCACCTAATACTCACCTGCAGACTGTTTAAGTACGTACACGCTACTAGGGAGAAAGCGATGATCGCTCATATCTGAAGAAGCCTGATATTTCCAGATGATGTCTGCTTTGCTGTAAACCCTCATTCGCAAAATAACTTGGTGTCCTACTTGAAAGTTGTCTAAACCCCTTCTCATAACATACTAAGAAAGTTCTTGTAAGCTTCATGTAGACGAGGGATTTGGATGAACCTCAACTGAATCTTCTCTGCGCATCAGGCTGATTTGAAATTGACTGGGTATCGCAACACACGTTCAATTTTTTGTCCAAATCCAACGAAAGATCCGCGGAAACCCTGGGACCGAACCCGCCCGACGAGCCCCAAGAAGGACAAAGCCAGTCGTTGAATGTCGGAGACTGTTCATCATCAACCAGTCAAGTAGAACTCGTTTTTATTGGAAACCAGGAATTTTAGGTCGATTTAGTCAGTTCCTATTTTTGGACTCAGCTGTGTTGTACTTCACTAAGATCGCAACAAGAACCAAGGACTAAAGCTGGTTAAGATACTATAGATTGGGTTTGCGGATCTCTTCAATGTCTATCTCGGTTGGGGTTGGCGTTCGCTGTTTGTTCCGTCATGAGGAATGCAGTATATGAAGCGCTTTTGATGTCATTTCGATGTCCTTAAGCTGCCAAACCAACCAATGTTCTATGTCCGACCTTCGACCAACTATCGGCAGCAAGACTATCAAAAGGCTTAAAGTACTTGTCCGTTTTTTTCAAGTGGCCAACCGTACATAAAATGTCTGCCACCAACGTAATTCATCACTTGCTGTTGCGAAGTCGTATTGACGGAACAGATCAATGCCTATTTGATCGCGCAGCAGAAAATGCAGGACAAAACGCGGTTCCCTCCTTGAGGTCGAATGGCCAACCGGCATAGTCTGTTGCCAAACCTACGCTACAAACGGGTCCCAAGTCTTTAATGAGTGTATTATTGAGCATCGAGAATGCAAAGGTTTCGTCTATCAAGAAATCTGTGTTTATCAGAATTTATCAACCAGTTCCGCATAGACAAAAGTTTTGAGGCGCTCCACCTGGTTACCATGTGTACTGCCCGAAACCGATAACCTGAGGTTGGCGTCATGAGAGCAGATGAGGATGAAAGGCTCTGTGTGACCGACGGCTCTCTCATTCGACAACTTTTGCATCATTGAGGAAAAAACACCCATTGTGTGCGATTGAATGATACTTCATATCAGGCATTACTCTCCATGAAGTCCGACTTTGGTGGACCCGCTGTTTGTTGAGCTTGGCTATTTTCCTGCCAAAGTCCCGTCACCGACGTTGTTGTGAAGCCGACCAGAACGGAACGTTGGAGGTTGCGCGTTGAGTAATGATATGAATGAGTTTACATACGAGCTTCTGGAGGGGTTGACCTGTGTGATTACGATTGGTTGCACGCGGTCAGTAATCCTATTGGTTGGATTCTTCACCCCTGTTCTGATTGGTAGACGTTCAGATGAACTTTGGAAATGAATTCTCTTAGTCCTATCTTTGTAGGACTAACCTGGCAAGTGATGCCTGGCTGTTTATGCCTTATTCGAGTGAGTTCGTAATCTCCCGTTTTTAGTCCAGTCCGAAGTGTCCAGTTTGTCACGAACCACTATATCTCCAGAAACTCCCTTGGGTATCTGGTACTCCAGGCACTAGAGTCTTCAAGTCTTCCATACCGAATTGGCGATCTCCTTGATCCGCATCTGCGGAAACCAAAGAAAGCGGAATGTCCCTTCTTATGGCCACTCCGTGTTTATTGACCCATGCAGACAGTTCCCTCCCGGTTAGGTCGGTGCAGTGCTTGTTGCACACTTTGTATGGTAGGTTACATTGTGTTGTTGATTCGTTTGAACTTTGAAATCCATCTGATTGGAATATTCTTCTGTCATTTCAGACACTTTCTTCATGTTGCGAGGCATTACTGGTCTGTTGATCCGTTTAAACCGTTGTTGTTGTCGAGAAATCTTTTCAATCCAAGTGTTTCTAATAAAGATGGTTGTTTTCCATACTCCACGTAAATCGTTCAAGAACGGTAGTTTACCGTCTTTATCCAGTTCAAATTTAAACACGATATCCTCAACTGGGGTGTTGATCAATACCTGCGTGCTCTCTAACGGATTTCGTTTGGATAACAACGAGATTACTAGGATAGTGTCTCTCAGTTGATCAATACGAGTCATGTGATTAATTGTAACACCGCTTCCCGAAAATTGCACCAAGATCCGTTCAATTTCATTGCCCGAACACAGCTGAGGCATTTGCGATTCGCCCGCGCAACCCGAGTTTGCGCGTTCGTACGCGCATTGAGTCTTTCATGATCTGATCACGTGGACGCTGGTCACTCAGGCCAGTCGATCGCGAAGTAACAGTTCCCAAATTTCTATCCGCAGACTACACTTTACCTTCGTTTTACTTTATCGATCGCCGGCCTTTAGGTTCATCATCCCTCCATCTGTATTGTCCAGAAGAAGAGATCGCGAGAATTTCAGAGATCGCCAACTTGTTTTGATAAATACACTCATTTGTAAATCAATTTGGTTTTGTGAGAGACTCACCTGGAATCCAGCCGAATCTCCCGTTTGTGATGTTTCCAGGCAACTGAATGTGCTGCACCAGGCCGCCTCATGTTCCAGTTGCGACGATATTCGAGATATCACGATACGTGTATATACGTAGTACACTACTCATAAGGTTGCTGAAAATTCTTCCGCAAAACCAACTTGATATGCAAATAAGTGTATTTATCGAAAAACAGTCTAATTTGGGTTCAAGTAGAACATAAGGTTGACGGAAACTCGGGCCATGCACCTATCTGATGAGCCCAAAGGAAGGGCGAAACCGGTCGTGGGCTGTCGAAGAATTTTCAGCAACCTTATGAGTAGTACACTACGTATACTCATCAACTTGTGTTCCGATAGCATAAAGGTCGTAAACCTATTGGATCCAAGGCCTTGAGTTGGTCCGTGATAATACACTGTGATGTGATTTCTATGTTGCAACTTCCAAATTCGTTACTCTCGTAATCGCTTGTTCATGTCGAAGTTGTTCTACCGAGGATGATGTGCAGGTGCGGTAATCTCCCCGTGATTTCTGGTTTCGAGGTTCCTGTTATTCTGAGTTGATCTTAAAGCAGTTACATCTGGTGTCTCCAGTTGTTAGTGGCGTTTGCAGGCTGCGTCACGCAACCAACCAACGGTCTTGCATCAGCAGAGTATATTTGTAAATTTATTAAACATGATGGCAAAAAGGTTGGCATTTCCACGCGGACCTAAACGGAACGTCGCTATTTTGCGTTCAGCTTAGCCTTGGTAGTGAAATCTGTTTACAGAAAAGTGGAGTTCCGATGCGATCTCTCTTGAATGCGTCCCGGATGCCCAATGTGAAACTCAGCAGCTAAGTGGACCAGTTATTCTGCGTAGTCACAATGCAGACGGCACGTTTGGACTTCCCACTGTTAATATCAGCCCAGCCGATGGTCAGCTCCGATTCATTCTTCACTAATGAAAAGTTTATTTCTGAACCTGTCAGCAATGTGCAACCAAATTTCCCGCCCGATGTTGGCATCTTAAAGAAGGTAAGTGGGAAAGTACAACGCGACATCAACAGAAAAGACAAGCGTCGATTGGTCAATATTTCACTTTCGCAGTACCAGTCCCTTTCACAACGGAAGTGGAAAGCAATTCGCTGAGAGGGCAATGAAGTTGTGTTCTTCCGGCCACCCATAAGAGGATCTAACATCGTCTGGATGTAACATACTACTCGTAAGACTACTGAAAACTCTTTGACATCCAACGAGATCCTTCGCCGTTCAACTTCGGGCTCATCAGGTAGGCACAGTCCCCGAGTTTTCGTCAACCGTATGTTTCAATTGAACCTGAATCGCGCGAAATTCGACTAATCGACAGCATGGCATCAGTGTTCAATACCGATGCTTCGCTGATCGAGTGATCAGCGAGTGTGTGAGTGTGATCAGAGAGTGAGACTCCTTCACAGACGTTGTCAGACGAACCGCACAGAGGCGACTATCAACAGGCATCCAGTCAAGTGAAGGTACTTCCGCCCGGTGACTTAGGACGATACCAACCCCTGCACATCCCGTTGCAGCAGCCTCTGGATCACAAGAGGTGCGCAGCCGGAAGCGAGTGGAAAGTGATGGAGCTCAACCGCTCTGCTTGTATCTTGAGGATTTGTTTCTGATAAACAGCACGCATCAATATCAAAGGAATCCAGTGTGAGAGCAAGAGCAACTTGTTGTCCTGCTTTCTTCAGAGTGCAAGCACTAAATGTGGCCAGGTAGACTGTGCGTTGAGGCTTGAAGGTTGATTTGGAGTTTGGAGATACCTGAGGATGTCGGCGCCATGTGACGAGCAGATGTTGCGCGGAAAACCGATGCAAGACGAACGGAGTCATCAGTCCTAAGTGCTGGGCCTACAAGAGGAGAGTTAGTAATGGGGCGGGGAGAGGGAAAAAAGTATGTGAAGGAGAAAGAAGGGAGGCGTCAGCAGTAGCCTGTTTTCGCTTACCCGCCCTGCTGTATACGGCGAGTAAGGCGACCCGGCTGATGGCACCACGCGATGGCTGATGAGGCATGAGTTTATTTGTATGTGTGCAGTTCATGGTTGTACTTGGACTGGGATATTGTCAGGGCGCCTACACCTAGACAAAGGAACGATTAGGGTCCTCAACCAAAGCCTTTGGCTTAAAAGCCTAACCGGAAGGCAGCGGTGTTTATTATGTCCGTGCAATCTATTGTGATATCTCGGATATCGTATCAACTGAAACATGAAGTGGCCTTGTGCAACTTATTCAGTTGAACAAGACCATCACAAACGGGAGATTCACGAGGATTCCAGGAAGGGATTGATCTGGGTTCCAGGTGGGTTTCCAGATGGTCTGCAGATGAGCGCATTAGTCGATTTTCGAGCAGTTTGGGTTCAAGTAGAACTAGGGAGCTGTGCCTATCTGATGAGCCCCAGAACGGCAAAACTTGTCGTAGAATGTTTCCTCAAATAAACTGAGGTTGATCATAGCTCAAAGGCGTACAGTGCCTCAAGTGTATTTGGAAAGGATTTATCTTTGGTGTGCGCACTAATATGCAGCTACATTAGTGTGCATGGTAAACTGAACTGAATTTGTGATATTCCACTGCTGTATAAAAGTCGCAGCAAGTTTTATTGGATATAAGAAATGAGTCTCTCAGTTGTATCTCCCGAAAGAGGCACAAGGGCTGGGATACTGTCAGGTTGCCCAAGCCTAGACAGGGCAAGTCGGGAGGCAGAGGTCGGGTTCGAACCACGGACTTTCCGGTCAGTCGATTCGCGCCCTAACCACTTGAGCCATCTCGCCCCGGTTATGTTTGATCAGATATACGGGATAACACAGTGTGTTTTCTTGACGTAACGCAGCAGGTTAATCTATTCCTCGAGTTCCCATCAACTTTAGCTTCTCCTGGAAGGTCAGACTGTAAGCCAGCATGGCCCCGTAGAGCTAGTTTATTAGCAAATGTACGTTCAAATATAACGCCCTTTGGGTGCCTAGCTGCCATTCTACCCAAAGGACGCACGAGGGGCTGTTTTTGCAGAACCTAAATACCGTTAAAACGGTAATGCATCACACTGACTGAAATTAAAAAATGCACTGTGCTTAGTCCATAACGAACGCTTTTCTCAGTTCACATGGCTCTGTTGACCTAGCGTTATAGTTTATGACTTTAAAAGATGGAAATACCGATTTGGCACAGAAACGACAAAGATATCTCTGAAGAAATCGTATTTTCTTGACAATTTTGGTGGCCTTTTATGATGTATGCCTGCAGCAATGTGTCATAGTTCGATACACATAAGTTTTACTTGCGTGTCTCCAGACATGAGATACACATCCTCCAATTTGGGAAGACCTGCGACCCTCAACGACATGGTTATATATAGTTCAAAAGTTGATCTTGTTGGGTTGATATGCCCCTAAATGAAATTTGGCGCTGAGCTGAAAAATTCAGACTGCGAGATGAACACATCCGTAGTTGGAACCCAATCAAACCCCACCGACGGTGTCACCGCGATTGTTAAGGAAACGTGTGCAATCCAAACGCCAAGCTCGGCGAACAGACCAACAAGGAACCAATACATGTCTGAGGTTTGACAATTACACACGCAAGCTCGAAACCTGTATCTTCAAGGCCTGAACAACTTGGCATTATCCCAGCCCTCGTGCTTCCTTCAGAAGACAGTTGGGTCATGAAAGGGCGTTACAGCTGCACGATTTTTACCAGCATTCTTCTCATTTTAATATTGCTTTGGGAAGAAACGGAATTATCCCTATCACAATTATTTTTTTTGTTATACAATCGACAACCCCTCCCCATCGCCGAGACCCACTCGGTCGGGGGTTTCACCCAAAATTTCTTGTGCGGAGGCATAAAAATTGTCCCGAGTCAAACGGTTTGAGTTCAAGGAATTTCTTCGACTACGATCGATCTTCATTTTTACTTTACTGATATGCTCTGATCCAGCTAATGCTCCCGTAAAATGACTTCTCGTTGGGTTAACAGGGCTGGGGTAATTTGGAAACCAAAATGACCCGAAAAAAATTTTATCGCGAGGATAAGACTTTGTTGCTTCCCTCTTCTGTTTTAGACGGCTGTTTTTTCAGGGTCCGTAGCTCGCTGAAAGAACTAAACTAACGAGGAGACCAGAACGCAAAATCCTTCAAAACTCCTTTGACACTGACCCTTTTTTAGTCTGTCCAAAAAATGCGTGCTAAATGGTCATTACCGTGTGCATGACCTCAGTGAGTTGGTACCGGGAAGTGATTTGGAGTTTTATCATCCCAACAGGAGTCTCGCGGCTAAAGACGCGAGAATCGTCGGCCTCGTTCCGCCCTTTCACATGATGCCGTGGGGCCTCCGTATATTTTGTGTGAAATGGGACTGATACATCATTAAAAAGACGTGTGGATCTACCACGTTTTGTATTTATTCATTTGCCTTCAGTTCTGAGTTCGGGGTGAAAAAATCCAGTTGTTGTGTAGAGTAGGCCTTGATGGATGGGGTACTGGGGTAGTTGGAACCTCTTATTTCCTAGATCTGGAAAGAGCATTCTGCCCAACATTCAGGCGGTAGCTCTAACCGGATATGGGCTAAGCTGCCGAGAATTTTTCTTTTTCAACGAACTACTTTTATTTATTTAGTAGCCAGAGTTTTTAGGCCAAGTAACAAAAGGCAGCATAAGTCTACTTGCCCTCGGAAAAACTGTGGCAGTGATTCGCTCATCTCGTTATAAGAAGACGGTGCATCTGAAGAGAGTGTATTTCATAGAGATGGGCGGTGCTGCTCGGTCCAAAAATTGCATTACGCTCCTTAGGAAGCCCCCCGATTACAGCGCCAATAGGTAATCACTACGCATTTAGCAGCTTGAGAACAAGATTTGACTACACATTCAGTAAGGTACCCGGCGTTTGACCGATTTTCAGCTACCTCATCGTATCCGGTCATCGAGGCTGTTGAATCCACGGTCGGCAGTACCTCAGATTTACTTGGGGTATTTCGTTGCATGTAGCGTCAATTGCTGGTCTGCGCCAATCCCGTATGCTATGTCCGTACAACCTACTTAAACCGTGATGCTTCGTCAGACGATGGTGTCCTCCCGGCATATGTGGGGCAAAGGTAATTCCGGCGGCGCGTATTTGTTCAACCACAGATGATTCTATGGGCAAACCGACAAAACCATAAATGGCTAAGGCACCGATATTAATTTCAAACGCTCTAGTCTCAACGGACTGACAACACGACGTTGTCCATAATTGATTGTCTCCTGAAACCAGTCCGTTTTTACATGCTTCCTTGGGAAGACCCATAAAGATTTCAACACATATTTTATTCCGACTTTGTAGTGTGTATATTACTTAAGGCTTATGTAAAGGTTCTAAAACTTCTTACGACCAGTAACACAGGATCACAATGCAGTAATCGGAACTGTGATCGACTGTTTACTTCAATCAGATGACAAGTGCTTAAGGGTGTCTAAGTGTCAATATACTTTGGCGTTGCCACGACATACAGCTTCCTTGGGTTCCGCACCTTTCTACCGGACCAACTTTCGAATACTGCATGCAGATGACAACCTGGACACCTCGAAGTCTGCTGTGGTAACGATGCTGTCACCGTGGTTCGTTCGTGCCGGAAAATCTTGGTATTCTGCTAAAAGATGTAAAACTCGCCAAAGCCAACCACTGTAGAGCAAACCAAAAGTTTCTTTAGCTGTTGTTTTCTTCTCGCTGTGCCACAAAATCCATCTTAAATGTACTGTCATTTTTTTCTGCTGCATGTGCGCAGTAATCTTATGTATGCAGCTACAAATTTGTTCATATATGAACAGAATTTTCGGATTTAAGTAGTATGGAAGGATCTCCCAAAGGCATAGATGACTCCCTAACGTTTTTAGTCAGTTTAGGGCCCCTGAGGTAAGTACTCACCCCGGAACAAGAAATAATCGATATCATAAGTAGAACATATCAAGTAAAACATAAGATTGACGAAACTCGGGCACTGCGCCTACCTGAGAGCCCCAAGAAGGGCGAAACCGGTCGTTGGCTGTTGACGAATTTTCAGCAACCTTATGAGTAGTGTATTACGAATATAATCTTATCTAATTTCAAAAGCCATTTGGCTGAAAGATCATTTTTGAACTGATCTGCTGAATTTCTATCCAGATACTAGCACACAAACAAACAGAATGTTGACGTTCCCGACACGGAACTTTGAGTGACGCGTAGGTTCGACAATCCAGAATATCAAAAGGAAGAACTGGGTTCGAAATTCTACGGTAATGTTCACACAAGGGTAAGTAAGTGTACACTATTGTTCACGTTCGTAAGGTCAACACGTGCACAAGTCTGTCACTGACCGGCACAGTGCAGTGTCACCGCCCGCACACCAAACAGCGGCGAGCGGAATGCTGGCTCAGTAGTGTGGGTTGCGGTCGTCCCTTCCACCGACAGTCTCGTGATCCTCATTGGCGGTGCGATCACACGGAACTCATGAGAAAACAAGTCAAGACAGTATCAGCAAACGGGACACGAACGCTCATGGGTAAGTGGGTCAACTGCCCAAAGACGCACAAGTGTCGGACGGAACGGCCTTTGCGGCAAGGTGAGCGGCGAGTACAGATAAGCAGAACAGGGGGAGAGTCAAAAGTACATGGGCGGAGTAAGCAAATGAATTTGGGAGGAGTCATCATTAGGTCAAGCTAGACTGAATATCTGCACAGCAGAGTCTCAAGAAGGACTGACTGTGTTGCAGTCTATCCGGAAGAATGTTAGCTGCGACAGACCTCATTCTCAACAGGTTGAACAATCATATGAGCTCAACAATGAGTAAATGCGTCCTCTGCTACACTTCGTAGATTTTGTTCCTTGGTTTCCGTATCAATCAGATGTTAGTCCATAGACGAAACATTGAGCTGGGTTCAAGGTGAGTCTCCTGTCAGAACCAAACTGATATGCAAACGATCGTGTACATTAAAATCCCTCCAATTTTCGGTTCAAGTTGAACCTAAGGTTGACAGAAGCTCGCGAACTGCGCCCAACTGATGAGCTAAGAAGGGCGAAACCGGTCGTCGGCTGTCGAAGAATTTTCAACAACCTTATGAGTAGTGCATTACGTAGGTAGATACATGCATCGCGATATCTCGAATATTGTAGCAACTGAAACATGAGGTGGCCTGGTGCAGCACATTCATTTTTTTGGAAACATCACAAACGAGAGATTCAGCTAGGTTCCAGGTGAGTCTACCGTGAAAACCAAATTTGTTTTCAAATGAGTGTATTTGTTGAGACGTTGGTTTCCAATACGTATACTTGGAGCACTGAAGGTGCTATCGTAAAGGTTTTCGTCAGTCACTGTAATCATTTAAGTCAAAGGGGTTAGGGAAGACACAGGCAATCTGTGAGGATCCTTGCCTACCATGTGCAGAGTTTACCAACCGGGTTACGCGCTGCTGGTACGAAGACCTCGCTCCTATTGACAGACTGCAGTAACAAACAGTACTAAACGTGGCGTAGAGGTGTAGTCTATTTCCAAACAGGACTACCACAAGTGAGTCAAACCTAGTGCGTTTTCATGCCTGTCGACTTCATTCGAAATTCCGCATCGATGCTATCTTATTTCTGGAGTGTGTTGAGATTAGAACCAACCGCCTTCAACTACTGGGACGGTCGTGACATTTTCCACGTTGCTGATGTTGATTCAATATTCACCTTCACCAACCCTCTAGAGCAAAAGGGTTTGTGTTATGTACGACTGCTGTCCACGCTCCAGTGCCTAGTGCCAAAGAAAAGACTGGCCGACAAGGAACACAACAGCTTTATTGCAACAAGCGAGTGCAAAGGTACAACGGCCTCGTGCTATATATTGAGGGGGACACCGTGTGACCTTGATCCAAGGCTGTCCCGCACTGTCTGGCTTTGATCCAGTGCTAGCTGATCGGCGTTTAGTGGAGTTGCAGATCTCAGTAAATTTCGGGCTATTTTGTTCATATTCACACCACTCCCGTTTGAACGGTCGTCCTCCTGTTCTGGCGTAATTATTCCGGTGAGTCCACACCAAAGGGAAGCACTGGACTCGAGTTTCGAGCTCATCAGCAGTGCATATCCAGTAGTCGTGCGGGGATTTGAACCCTGCACATCTGACGTGCGAGGCGAGCTTGTTACCACTACTCCACCAACGCACGTTGGACGCATCTGAATTTTCACGTCTGAACAGGCGAACGTGTTCTGGGGTCATCTTCAGAACTCAGACCTTCCTGACAGTTTGAACGGCCTCTTCGGAGTCTGCTGCGCAGTAAATCCCTATGTGCGGTCCTGTACTTAACCTCTTCGTGACAGACAGAAGATCTACCTAACCCAAGAGAAAACAGAGAGCTTGGAAAAAGTTTTAATTCTACGTGAAATCTGTGACCTTGTATAGAAGGCATTCCATACCCATGTGTCCCAAAATATCGGCATTTGTGGAGGTGTGTGTCCAGAAACAAATCAACAAATGACTACTGACCAACTCACAGAACACATTCAATTAACAAATCGTCAAGTCAAGTCAGAACAATCAGGTTAACTCCCAAGTAATACATGAATCATCGCAAAAAAAGGATGTTCTGGGCACATGGTGTGTCAATGGTGCAACTGCTGATAGCGGCGTTTTTCAACAGACGCAGATCGATAGTCTGTTTCGATTGGCTGTTCGGAAACCGTACAAGCAGAAGCCCATTGGACACAACAAACAGCCAAATAGATCAAACTGACGGTGTACTGTGCTTTGCACCGACAGCAAAATAAATGTTTTTCTAGATAAGCACTCACTTTAATCAAAGGTAGCTTCAAATAACCAACTTGAAGGGCTAGACGCATCCCCAGAACTTTATGTCCTGGTCAGTTGAAACTGTGGAAACATTTTGCGGCTAGGTGGTGTTAAAAAGGTAGATTTTGTGAAGAAAATGAAAACTATTCGCTCCGCTTTGTATATGGGCGTGGTCGCCAAACCTAAATTGAGGACGAGCAAGCAGGTGTGTCGGTATATATATAGGTGTGTGTGTGTGAGCATGTGGAAGAATGGAGGCCTCACACAACTGACACGTAAGGATGCTGGACCAAACAGGCTCAACCAACTGTCAATGAAGCTGGTGAACAAAACAGGGTGTGCCTCTTGGGCGAAACTAAGCTGTGCAACTCGAAGTCGGCGAGAAACGACTTCATGAACACGTGACTGGATTACCGAACATACAATTAGATGGGAATGGGTAGACACGCCCGCATATATGTAACGACTCAGTCCCACTGACGATAAATCCAGCCGAACTAGTAAACGGATATTGAAGATATCGCGATACCTGTGCAGACGTAATCCACTACTCATAAGGTTGCTGAAAATTCTTCGACAGCCCACGACTGGTTTCGCCCTTCTTGGGATGTTTTCGTTGGTTTTCTTGAAAGAACACCACTTATAAGTTTTTTCAGATAGGTGCAGTCATCGAGTTTTCATTAACCGAATTAGTTTGCGAATGAGTGTATCTGACAAAGGTAGTTTAGTCTTCATTTACGGGTCACAGACAGTGAAAGCGTTTTTCTGCATCATCATCATAATCATCATCATCGTCATCATCTTCATCATCATCCTCATCATCATCATCACCATCGTCATCATCATCATCATCATCAGCTTCGGGCGTGTCATCGTCAGCCTCATCGATAGCACGACAAAACTGACGCCTCGCCGCCGTGTGCGCTTATCTGTATGCTCATAACTGCGACCGAATTTGGGGAAGACTGTGGGCCGAAAACTTCCTCACAGGGTCTTCCAATCATGAGTCACTCAAAGAGAAAGGATTTTACAAATGTTCCCTTTCCCTTAATGACTGTCATGTCCATTAGATTGGAATATGTTCCTCTACCGATTGGCTTCATTCTAATGTCATTATCTTTCCGTTTATTCACCTTTCAGGTAACCCCACCGCCGTCAGTCTCATGCGCCATGTCAGACAGGATGTCGACTTTTTCATATAAAATATTCCGATGGCAGAGTTTGTGAATGCAAACTAGCTAAAAAGAAGTTTGTCTAAACTAGATGTAAGGTACTACGCATAAAGTTGCTGAAAACTGCACATGACCGGTCACATATAGACAAAAACCTACAACGATATCTCGAATATGGCACGGACAGAAACATGAGGCGGCCTGGTGCCGCACATTCAGCTGAAGGAGACCAGTACAAACAAGATGTTCAACTGGGTTCAGTTGAATCGAATCTCCTGTCCCACCAAAGCAAATTATTATTCGAACGAGAGTGAGTATTCGTCGAAATCTGTTGAATTTAGGTCCAAGTGGAACACAAAGTTGACAGAAGCTCGGTGACTGCACCTAACTGATGAGCCCCAAGAAGGGCGTAACCGGTCGTGTGCTGTCGAAGAGTTTTCAGCAACCTTGTGAGTAGTGTATTACGTGTATACAATGTACTGGAATATCTCGAAAACCGTACTAACAGAAATACTAAACGGCCTGGTGAAGCACATTTAGTTGCTTGAAAACATCATGAACAAGAGATTCAGCTGGGTTCCAAGTGAGTCTGCTGTGAAAACCAAATTGGTTTGAGAGTGAGAGTATTTGCACTTTTTGTGTTCAAATGCACTTGACGGTTTTGTACCAACTTGGCAATTTTTAAGCGACACCAATATGAATAAACTGAGGAACTTGGAATGTGATTTATCGATTTTTTCACTGTGGGGCTGTGGACAATTCGTCAAAAGGCGGATGTGTCGGCTCAGCAGTAACGGGACAATTTGTCTCCAAATGAGATTTTTCGTGGTACAACCTAACATGTAATTATTCAGCATAGGACCTCCGCGTGTTCAAGGTAGTCATAAGCAGGTAAATAGAACTATGATCCGTCAAGTTGTCTTAAAAATGAGGGAAGCAGGGCATCTCTTAGCTGAAGAGTGGATCGCTTGAAATTGGGAACCGTGAAGCTTACCAGTGCGAATCGCAAGCCACATGATGAAAACTGAGTTCGAGTTGGCTTAGTTAAGTTGAGTTAAGTCAAGTTAAGTCAAGTTTTGAACATACTGACCGGTAGGTCCGTGATTCGAACCCGAACTTGTCACCTCGACTGCTTCTGTCTAGGCTTGGACAGTATCTAAACTCTCATGCTTCTTTTGGGTAGCAAGGCAGCTAGGCACCAAAAAAGTGTCATGGCTGAACGACTTTCCACACCGAGAACATTGACTTGTATGGTAGCACCTGCAGCGAAACTGGGGGTTGACGGTGAAAGGTTGGACAGCTATATCATTTGTGTCCTTTATTGTCAAATGTACCTTAACATGTCAGCCTCATTTCGTCACTGAAGAATATGTTAGTTTTTTTTCAAATTATATGCAAACGAGTGTTCTACGAGAAACAGTCAAACGATAGCTCAGCTTTCTTAGACATTGTACTCAAAAGACGTCCGACCAACACGCCAGCCCGGGCTATCCACCTTAGAAAATCAACGGGGCGTGATCAGTACATTCACGTCTCACGTTTCGCACTAGTGGCTCACAAACGCGGCTTAATCAAGACACCATTCTCTTATGAGGAAGATAGTTACAGCCCCGACGAAATCCACACAGAAAAGAAGAATCCGAACAGTCTGCAAGAATCTAGAGCAGACCGGGTTGCTACTATCGAAAAGAAACAAGCCTCCTTCAAACATATTTGCCATAATTGGACGGGAAATGACAACCGCTGGGGATCGCACATTTCGGGGCGCGTAACTGAGACTAAACGCGACGCTAAATAAACCAACCCCCGAAGGAACGCATGTCATCTCTCAGATCGTCTGCAACGCGATGAAACACTGGCAGAACAGATCGCTGCTCCTCTCAAAGACTCGCATAACACACGAAAATATCCGATGAGACAACAGTCCATTAGTGTTTATTCTACAAACCGAAACCGATTTTGAAAGATATCCACTTTCCAGATCTGGTTTATTTACGCTGCTGCCGGACAATCCTTCGCTGTTGTGAGAGACGAATTGCCCCCTCAAGTTTTCAGTTCCTGCAGATTGAAAATTTAACCATTCGGAAAGTTGTTCTGATAGACCATTACTCTCAGTTGCACAACTGTCTGGATTTGATAGGAAGCTCTGCTGAACTCAGATGATTCTCGCGTTTATGATGGTCCGCTTCAATTGTATTTGCTGCACGAACGGACTGATAACCTCGTGGCCCGTTAGCTTTGTGTATATCTCATTTCTCAGACACGCAGCATCCTGGAACGTGCAAAACGGAGTGAAATCCCCGCCAAAACGTGTAGAAAATGCCCGTCCGTCTGTCTTTTGATTGGTGGAAACTTGGATGATCTCAGAATAACTCCACAGTCTTGAGATTCTCGATCAATCACGTTTCACAAAACTTGAGTTGCTTTGATTGGCTATATCTCGTTAAGATTTTAAACAACGAGTGCCTGGTCTTCACTGCATATCTCGTGATTCAAGGTTTGATCTTGTAATCAACTCCATTTGTGGCTGATTTTGGTGATGGCCCCAGGATTTGGTCAGGTTGATTTCGCCTTGCTTGGTCTTCGTGTTTGACATCAAGTCACGACAAGTCCCCATCAGGTTCACCGTGGCATTGTGCACTGTCTTGTTGATAGAACTAGGTGTGATGTTCAGATAAGCAGTGATGACAATGCCCTTGCGCGAGCTTTCGTGCAGGTATCATTATTCCTGAGCTGTTAGATCACATCCAGTGTCGTTCTGCCTTTTAATGTTCAAAATTGCCACAAAAAATCAAATGTTTTCAACCTCATTTCACCGAATTAGGAAACAGTATGAAATGATTCGTAAGTGGAAACGCTCGAAACAGAGAGAATCTCCGGATAGTTAACGGCAAACCTAAACACCTCGAGGGACGAATCGGTTGACTGGGTTTATGCAAGCTGAAGATCTATGCCTGGGGACCGGTGCATACCCGAGGGAGGTGAACATACGGTGGCCTGTTGAGAGCCATCTGTCGGTCCAAAAATGACAGCAGAACACTGAGCAACGACACCTGTCATCTGGTAATCTCAAGGTTACCGGCATCATCGAGCGATTCTTCGAACTTCCAGCCTACCATCGCACCTCACCCGTTATAATGCCCCCGGAGACCGCCGATTAGCTTGCCATCAACTTGGCAGCAGACAACCTGCGAGGTATTCCGATTGCATTAATAAGGCCAATCTTGGAATGATACTACGCTGGGCATCTACCGCATCTACACGTTCCGGTTACACGTAATTCCGGGGAATGGCACTTACAGGCTCGTCAAAATACGTATCCAGAATGCTGAGAATTTTTAAAACACCGTGGCACATGCTGACGGCGGTATTCGGTTGGGAACGGGGTAGGAACATATCTTTTTCTACTATTTGCTTATGTGTGCGACAAAACCTTTTTTATCGTAACTAGCGTTTTCTGACTGTTTAACTACACATGTTTTTCATTCACCCACGCACTGGCGTAAGTACACACGCACTGGCGTATGTACACACGCACGCACGCACGCACTGCCTTGCTCAGTCCGACCAGTTCGAGCGTCACTCACGTTTGAATTCCGTGCTTAATCGATCGTTTTTTTGCAGCTTAAACAGATGTTGATTATCGCTCTGGGCTGAGCTCTGTTGTGGAGCTTTGTTCTTTTGAGAAATCAGGTTGTGCGAATTAGCTATGCGAGGGGACTTCACTCAAGTTCGTCATTCGTCGTACCTCATGAGCCACGCAAAAACTGCACCCTTCGAGGACTTGGTACATGCTAATTTGCATCCTTTCAGAAGTTTTCTTTTAACTAGTATGAATTTTAATCGTAATTTCATTAGCTAAAGCCATTCTGGCTCACTTATTGTGAGGGAAGGATGTTATCTGTCTGATTCAGATTACGAAAAACAAGTTTGGCCAGTGTCGATCGTCGGCAGTTAGGAAACTCAAAGCGTAGAAAACCACTACAAATTCTCAATAAGTCGAACTAAGCTTTTATGGAAAACGAAGCGGCAAAATGACCCGTTCACTTGATAGATGACAAGCATCAGTGAATTAACTGGGCTGACCTATCCGGAGTGTTTGTACCAATGAGAACGTGAGCAAGTGGCGTGGCTCTGAGCAGTTTGAATGCTTGAGCATTCAGTTTCAAGGCAATACTAATGTCATCACGAGGTGACTGATTAGGTCTTCAGCTGAACGCGTACAACTCGGAAGTCACACGGATAACTATTTGTCACATAGGAGTGATAATATAGGGGCTGAGATACAAGGAAGTACTGGTATGACTTTCGGCATTTGCCCGATCCTTCAGGTCAATAGAATCTCAAGCAATGTGGATAACAACACTCAGAAATCTGCGCAAACCAGGCTGTTGCTTCTTTACGCCCAAGAGAATAAGATTGACGTGACAAGAGAGCGATTCTTAAACCAGCAACGTGTATTCTTGATTGACTGTGCACAGTGCGACAGTTTAAAGTAAGATTTTTACAGAAAACCACAGACCGGGTTCGAACCCAGGAAGTTTTGACCACCTATAAAGATCTGTGACTTATTAAGGTGCGACCTGGACAAACTCGAGTGCATATTGCAGCAGAGGTGGACGGCGATCACCAACTGCAAAACTGAGTATTATTTGTCATGTTTTCTATTTTGGTATTTTGATATTCAAATTTTGATTTTGATTGATTTGGTTTTGATTTTCATTCCCTGACCATCTGAGAAGCGACCGTCTGGAAATGTCGTCACAAACTCAAACTGTTAGATCCCGCTGATGCTCTCGGTGAGTTGCTCTGGTGCCTTATGTAGGCTCGTGATTGGTGGATTGTACTAAGATGAACCATTCAGATTTTTCTGCTCCCGTGTTGCACAACACAGTCTCAGCCTCCGGTTTCATGATTAACAAAAAGGCAGCTCTATTGCTCCAGCAGTTTTCACTTTGTTTGGTCTGTTTCTGATGCGTTGTTGATGTCTTTCGTAAATGCACCGGTTGCTACGAGCAACCAGTTGGATGCCCGTACTTTCATTCCTGATTGGTTGAACTCGCATGTCACGTGTTCACTGGCGTTAGTTCATTCAACCTATGACACTGCTGCACTTTCTGTGCTGCAAATAACCTTTGATTACAAATGATTGGTGAAGTTCGTGAGACGGAGACAGAGTATCGATTAAACTCGTGCCTAACCTGAAAAGATAAACGAATAACGCCTAGCAAGACAGAGTTCTTTAAAAGCATCCAAAAGCGTCGGAGTTGTTTCGTTTCCCCTTCACGACAACACATATCAGAGACATTTCTGAAGTCTCATAAGATAGTCATCCGAAAGTAAAGTAGGTGAGTTTATGGAAATAACTTTATCCGTCGCTACGCATTTATGGATGTGCAACAAGGCAATGGTTACTTGATATTCTGCCCTTTACCAACAGGTTGCTTTCTAAGCAGTCAGTGACTACCGCCTGTTTTGTGATTCATCTGGCAACCGGTTTGTACCTAGGTCCAAAGAATTCTCTTAACGGTTTTCTAATGTGTCTCTTCCTCAGATGGACTTGCTTTGTTTGAGTCATTATCACTCTGTCGGAATTTCCGCGAAGGATTTATGCCCGAAGTGAAACTGTTAGCTTCTCCCAAGGGGGTATCGTGAAGAGAGTTCATGGTAGGATTGACACGGCGTTTCTACAGCAGACTGTCTCACACACACTTCCAGTAAAAGTTCGACCTGATATGTGATGGAATATGTTGCATGCAACTATTGCGACTGATTCATGTTGCCGAAGATTTGAGTACCTTAGGACATCATTGTGGAACTGTTCACGTTGTGGCTGTTGGTTCAGCACGTTGGCGATAGAAAAACTGGAAACTACAGTGAGCAACTTGGCCTTCAGTATGAAACACCAGCTGATTTGGTACTTGTGAATGATGCTCAACCATCTACTTCTGGAGTTCCTAAGCCCTTGCGAGACTTTTCGGGCTATTCGCAAGAACAAACATCTCACTTTCTCGCTCCCCACAAGGGCAGAAGACAAACGAATTCAGTGAATTCGAATGCGGGGCTTTCTTACTCGGGCTACTTCCACCACCCCCGAAGATTTCTTGACTCACCGGCATGCTCAGGTAGATTTTTTTTCTCGTTCAGGGAGCAACCCTCCGGAAGTTCCATGCTGGTTTTGGATGGCGTCAGCGTGTTACTAACGAGGCGATTAGAAAACGGGTATTTGGTAGTGTGGCAGGTACTTCAATCGGGGGAAACATCAAGCACCACCAACTACGATGGCTCGGTTATATGCTACGCATGCCAAAACACCATCTACCTAGACGAGTGTTGTTCTCCATGCCTCCTTCAGAATGGCGTAAACCGCGAGGTGGACAGCGCATGACTTGGCAGAAAGGCGTGGAAGAGATCACGAAGAGTGTGGGTGTTGTTGGTGTTGTACGCCTTCCAGGATGGGGTCCCCGTGCTCCCACCTGTGCTTGGCTGGAGAGGTTACAAGAAATGGGGGCTAATCGATGTCGGTGACGTTCGGTCTGTCAGTTTCTTTCCAGATTGTCTGATTGAGCGGTTGGAGGTGTAGGCACCTCAGAATGCTTGACATAGGCCAGCACTAGGTCCCCTCCCTCATCCACTCTTTTTCTCTTCTGTTCATTAGATGAACCTCATGGTTGTACGGCAGTGAAGCCTCGGTGTCAACACTGATGGTACTGTCTTTGATGATGATGATGATGAGGAGGAGGAGGATGATGACGATGATGATGATGATGATAATGATGATGATGATGTTGACGATGATGATGATGATGGTGAGAAGGAGTTCATTTGCCTGATGGACTAGTCTATTTAAATGACAGTAAGACATCCATGTTTTTTCAATATTCCACCCACCTTGTCTGCCACAGTTGCTGACATATAAAACAGCCTGGTGGTGACAGAATCCACGATCGAGTTGGCTCAACAAAGACACCGGATTGGGCAAGTTCACAAGGTGTCCTGACGTGTTAGAAGGTGTCTATTGTGTTGTGTAGTTGGTAGAATAGAGCTGGCAAAAGCGACCACCACCTCCACCGCTCAACCCATTTGGGTATACACATGGGTTAGACTACCGCTATGAAAAGTGCTCATTCAACCACATCACAAGCGTGACAAGAAGCTAGAAATAGGAACGCAACTATTCAGCAACTTGATGGTTTTTATGCACTTGGCTCGCATAACTGAAAGTGTTGGGGCTTACGCCTCGTCAGTGAAACATTCACATCAACAGCCAGGCTATTTGAAAAGTCACTTGGTTTCTAACCAGTCTCTGGAAGCCTTGTTCAACGTCTGAAGTTCCAGTACCTAAGGACGTTGTTTCGTCAAGTAGGCATCTTTCAGTTGCGCAACTGCACAAGTATTTTCTGATTGTAATCAATGGACAATATTCAGCATTGTTTCCAAGGTTCTGCTCATCGTCGTTTGCCCCTTCGTTGAGTTCCTGTGTCTGGAACATGTTGCAGGCTGATGCTGACTAGTTTAAATAAACGACGTCTGTAAGGCCAGAAGAGACTTCGGAACGACTTCCCACATTCCTCAAGCATTGAATGTTAGTCATTCCGACTGCTGGCCTGGTAACTGAGTTGCTCGTTGTTTTGAAGACGTTACAACAAGTCTTCATGTGTTCCTCTGTAGTGAGATAGACTGACATGTCAACGGGGGGCACCCCAAATGATAATGCAGGGTCTTGGGAAAGTTCGTAAGTAACTTCTTTTGACTGTGATCATCCTCAGACGAATGGAATGTCCCCTGTGTTCTGTTTTGAAATGCAAAATGATTCGTTGAGATTCCCCATAATCCAAACACTGTATGCAAGGCAAAAGAGTTGCTCGCCTGGTCTTATATGACAATGTGACGAAATTATCGCCTTCCTTGAACTGAGTAAGAGAGAGCTATAGCAGAACACCACCTGGTTCGTGACCCTTCATTTCCAAGGTCGAGTATGACGTCTAAGGCAGCCGTTACGGGAAGTACTTTTGGCTTGGAACAGCAAAAAGGACTTTGAATAATGAACAACTTTCAGATGTAACCCCCTTGCCATGTCACCCGAAGGAAACACGAGGACTGTGATACTGCCAGGCTACCCACGCCTACGCAGGAGCAGCCCAGATGCAGAGGTTGGCTTCGAACCATGGGACTTCCAATCAGTAAGTTCACACCTGAACCACTGAGCTCTCTTGAGGTGAAAAGGACGTTTAAGGAAAAAAACGGTTCAGAAAAACTCGTGTTTTATTTCTTTCAGCTTTTGTGCGGTACACACGATGACCTATTTCCGAACTGGGCTAGATGAAACCCTGCAAGAAGAACTTCTAGAGGCGTTCAATCATATAGACAAGGATAAAGACGGTCTGTTATCTCCGGCGGAAATCTTGGCACTGTACAAAGCGTTGGGACATGTCAGATCACTCTGCGAAGTGAAAGTAAGCGGGATTTCACGCCCCGGTTGTCATCAAATTCAAACTGTTTCAGGAGAGTATGAGCAACCTGTGCGGCCGACCCACGAACTATATCACTCTGGTTGAATTTATGAACATCATCGGCCGCAGTCTTGCTAGCAGTAATTGTGAATATGATCTGCGTGAATCGTTCCGGTAAGTTAGCTGAGAATCGGAAACCTAGTCTTTCTATTTCGGTTGTTGACCTTGATTGCAATGTTTGCAATGCACAGGGGGTCGGGTATACCCTACCTCTATGTTTCGAACAACTTCGACAAGTAATCTTTGCCAATATGTGGAAAAAAGACAACCCGATCGCTTAGGAGTAGTACAACAACTGTAACATTGGCGAACAGAATTCGTATAAAACTAGATACTGTGAGGGGGGACACTCTCGATTTCCCTATTTTCTGTCCTCCAGCGTAGACTAAATTCTCGGTTCATTTTACGATTTCATGAGCAGTGCTCTTTAAATAGGTTGTTCTTATCATATCCAGAAGTCTTCATCGGCCCGATTGGTAACTACCACTGAGGTGCGTCAAAATGTGTGAAGTCCGGCGTTTTAACCAGTGATGCTAAGCGACGAAGACTTCAATTTTATCGATCGCTGGTGGTTTGCTGTCCTGCTATGAGCAAAACAATGCCTCTAAAAACCTGCATACGCATGTTGATTTTGTCTACAGGGATCCCGGTATGGGTAACCATGTAGTGCAAAGAAACGTCCCCGATCAATACGGAAAGGTCATACCTGACGAGACATGGGCAAGTCGAACCTATGTGTGGTGGCGCAAACTTGAGTTTGCTGAGGCCTGTTTCCAACTGAACTACAAACAGTTCACACGAAAACATCTCTCAGTTTGTACTCGAGAGTTAGCTGTGACCAGTAAGCCTTTCCACGTTCGAAGACCCTACAGCTGACTAAAGTGCACAAGACGTATTGATTGAATTAGATCTGTTCGCCGAGCTTGGCACTTAGCTCACAGAAAACGAATTCATCGAATAAATGCCGTGAGTAGTGTGTGTACTGGAATTTTGTTGGACAAGCTGAGCTGGACTACTTTGGTGATACACGAATGGATCATCAGCCACATTTCAACTGCTACGTTCAGACGAACAGAGGTCACGTGACCTTGCAACATGGATTTGGAACCAGTGATTGCTTTTCCGTCAGGTCGGATGACGGATACTACTAACGGGATTGAGACGAACTGGAAGAGAAAACCGGGATGATACTGTGATATGAAAAGCAGATGAACTGATATCTGAACCTTTTTTCACAAATGAAATTATGATAGCCAATGGAGGGATCAACGCAAGGCGGCCATGATCGAATGTGGTGTGCGAAACTGGTCCCAGATTGAAAAAGATCACATGTATAGATTCTCGTGCTTCGATAGAGGTTCTTGCAATTAGCAAAACTCGGTAATTATTGGGCCACATTTACTTTGAAATTCATTGTTTCAGCGCTTGCATTTAAGCAGACCGGAACACGGTTGTCTAGACGTAACACACTACACATAAGGTTGCTGAAAATTCTTCGACAGCCCAGACCGGTTTCACCCCTCTTCGGGCTCACCGAGTAGGCGCTGTCCAAGCGTTTCCCTAAACCTTATGTTCTACTTGAACCCAAATTGGACTGACTTCGACAAATGCACTCATTTGCAAATAAATTTGGGTTTCACGGGAGATTTAACTGAATCTCTCGTTTATGAAATTCTTCAACTGAATGTGCTGAACACAGGTCGCCTCACGTTTCAGTTTGTACGATATTCGAGATATCGCAGTATATTTTCATAAAGGAAACTGCTCACAAAATTGCTGAAAACTCTTCGACAGCCCACGACCGGCTCATCAGGCAGGCGCAGTCCGCGAGTTTCCCAAAACAGTATGTTCTACTAGGACACAAACTGGACACGAACTTGGTTTTGACAGGAGACTCAACATAAACCAGGTGAATCACTCGTTTATGACGGTCCGCTTCAACGGAAACACCATTTATTATTTTTCGAGTTGCACGGGGGAACTCTCCCAATAGTGGAAGATGTTATGGTCTACTATCTGAAGGGGGCTAGACAGGTTGAGAATAACGGACAGGTGCACGCGCGCACAATAATAATGGAGACAGGTATGTTAGATTTCTTTGAAATTGATGCAAGGTGCCCAATCAGTGAACCATCCATCTCAGCAGAAATCAAACAAACACACGACACTTTGCGGTTTGGAGTCATAGGATGAAATCCCGTTCTGGGTGGCTGAAATCTCCTCATTACATCTAAATTTATTTGCTCATCAACGTGAATCACAAAGCCTAGATTACGAAACGGAGAGAAAGTCTTTTTTACATGGCACTCGTTATTCGTATTTAAGTAACTTTGTTCGACCAAACCATTGCTTTTAACTGTACGCAACCTCAAAAACTCAACCTCAAAATCTAGCTGAAAGTCCATTTTGTCTCTCACGGACAATGAAAAGTACCTTACATGCGTTACTACCGAGTTCCGTCTCCCTATTTCATACCCCAGCTATTTGGTAAAAAACGATGATCAGTATGCCAATCCGAACACATTTTCGATCCGGTTGAATTCGGTAGCTGGAAAAACAAGTCGCGAGGAGGCAGCCATCATCTTGGAATCCGCGGACACTGACGGAGACGGACGTATATCGGTGGAAGAGTTCATTGACATTATGCGATCAGGATTTATGCGGAGTCCGAAGTGTTGTAGCGAGGAATGTTGTCACCACTTCGGCTGCAACAAGTGGGCGTAATTTCGTACTTCGTTGAAAAAAACTTTTTTGGAGAGGCATTTTCCAGTTTTCCCCCAATGATTTATGTGTTCTTATGAGTACAGAACAACGGAGCTTTCCGACAATTTATTTAGAGAAATTCGCCTGTTTCAGCACATCCTTAAATAAACCGGTGAGTTTCTCAAAAAGAAAGCATCCTAAAAGTTACGGTGAACAGTCATCACACGGCGAACCGGCCAACACTAGACCACGTGACGAAAACCACGTGATTCAACCCCGAGTTGCGCCAATTTGAACGCTTTACAACCACATACTACTGATTCACTATTTAGGGCCTACTTATGGAGTTTATCGATTCCGTATTGAGGTGATTCGCTTCTTGGGGCTCACCGAGTAGGCGCTGTCCAAGCGTTTCCCTAAACCTTATGTTCTACTTGAACCCAAATTGGACTGACTTCGACAAATGCACTCATTTGCAAATAAATTTGGGTTTCACGGGAGATTTAACTGAATCTCTCGTTTATGAAATTCTTCAACTGAATGTGCTGAACACAGGTCGCCTCACGTTTCAGTTTGTACGATATTCGAGATATCGCAGTATATTTTCATAAAGGAAACTGCTCACAAAATTGCTGAAAACTCTTCGACAGCCCACGACCGGCTCATCAGGCAGGCGCAGTCCGCGAGTTTCCCAAAACAGTATGTTCTACTAGGACACAAACTGGACACGAACTTGGTTTTGACAGGAGACTCAACATAAACCAGGTGAATCACTCGTTTATGACGGTCCGCTTCAACGGAAACACCATTTATTATTTTTCGAGTTGCACGGGGGAACTCTCCCAATAGTGGAAGATGTTATGGTCTACTATCTTAAGGGGGCTAGACAGGTTGAGAATAACGGACAGGTGCACGCGCGCACAATAATAATGGAGACAGGTATGTTAGATTTCTTTGAAATTGATGCAAGGTGCCCAATCAGTGAACCATCCATCTCAGCAGAAATCAAACAAACACACGACACTTTGCGGTTTGGAGTCATAGGATGAAATCCCGTTCTGGGTGGCTGAAATCTCCTCATTACATCTAAATTTATTTGCTCATCAACGTGAATCACAAAGCCTAGATTACGAAACGGAGAGAAAGTCTTTTTTACATGGCACTCGTTATTCGTATTTAAGTAACTTTGTTCGACCAAACCATTGCTTTTAACTGTACGCAACCTCAAAAACTCAACCTCAAAATCTAGCTGAAAGTCCATTTTGTCTCTCACGGACAATGAAAAGTACCTTACATGCGTTACTACCGAGTTCCGTCTCCCTATTTCATACCCCAGCTATTTGGTAAAAAACGATGATCAGTATGCCAATCCGAACACATTTTCGATCCGGTTGAATTCGGTAGCTGGAAAAACAAGTCGCGAGGAGGCAGCCATCATCTTGGAATCCGCGGACACTGACGGAGACGGACGTATATCGGTGGAAGAGTTCATTGACATTATGCGATCAGGATTTATGCGGAGTCCGAAGTGTTGTAGCGAGGAATGTTGTCACCACTTCGGCTGCAACAAGTGGGCGTAATTTCGTACTTCGTTGAAAAAAACTTTTTTGGAGAGGCATTTTCCAGTTTTCCCCCAATGATTTATGTGTTCTTATGAGTACAGAACAACGGAGCTTTCCGACAATTTATTTAGAGAAATTCGCCTGTTTCAGCACATCCTTAAATAAACCGGTGAGTTTCTCAAAAAGAAAGCATCCTAAAAGTTACGGTGAACAGTCATCACACGGCGAACCGGCCAACACTAGACCACGTGACGAAAACCACGTGATTCAACCCCGAGTTGCGCCAATTTGAACGCTTTACAACCACATACTACTGATTCACTATTTAGGGCCTACTTATGGAGTTTATCGATTCCGTATTGAGGTGATTCGCTTCTTGGTCATTTGCGAAGTACGAGCTGCTATTTATTACCGTCAAGAATGAAACAGTTGTTTCTCGACATGTCATCACAACGCATTAGTTACGGGAAAAAGACCAGGCTGAAGTGAGCCGAACAGGTGTCAGCAAATTAAAGTGTTATGTCAAGGAACGTGGTTGATCAGTACGATGTGGAATTCCGCAGACGCAATTTGGTACCCATCTGGTTCATTTTAGCATCACCGCATTTCCAGATTACTAACATTGCTAGCCGAATATATCTTGCAGTCTGACCACAGTATGAACGGTAATCGTTCTTCTTCTGGAGTAGAATACGATAAGGATGTTGGCCACATGTCATTCTCATTGTGAGTAGTATGGTGTCTGTCGAGAATACAGAACCAATGAGAAAGGTGCGTGGCAAACCAATCAGCTTCAAGTGATGCAGACTGTAAAGCAACACAAATCACAGGCGAACCAATGAGAGAGGGCGAAATCGGCAATCAGATTGGTAACACACAATAGTAGACATCAAACGCTCTGTGAATGTAAATACAAGCAGATGGGAATAAATTGTCAGACTAACCACTGTGTGTACAGAACTGACGACAAAAGGTTCTTTAGGCAGCCGATAAGCCAAGTAAATATGTAAATAACCACAAATGATAACTACTCACGAACAGGTGAGAGAGGAAAAGGGATAAGCTAGAGATGAAAATTGGAAAAATGAAAAAAAAATTGTTCATGAGACAGATCTACACAGACATTCACAATAAAATCACAACTTCTGACCTCATCACCAAGGCGAACATCAAACGCAGTCGGACCCAACCTTATTCTAGGGAAACAAGCTCATTGGGTCTAGGTCACGTGGTGAAGCAGTTTACAAGCAGTCATAACTACTGAAGAAAAAACGCCTCATCCCTCACGGCAAGTGAGTTGAGCCTGGTCTGGAACGGTTCCTTACAACACAACAGCGAGATAGTAAGCAACTGAAAAATAACTCTTCATGTAAGCTGATCGTTCCTGGGACCGATCAGACTAGCTCATACAGGCCGGTACTAGCAGAGAGAACATTTGGCTGTTTGGATCCAAAGTACAGTTAACCAAGCGTCCCACCTTAGCTCGGTATGTGGTATCTTATATTTTCCGGTAATATAAATGAACTGAATAGCTATTAAGCTGTAACACACTTTCGGTGCCTAGCTACCGCACCACCCGAGAAAAACGCGAGGGCTGGAATGCTGTCAATTGGACCAAGCCTAAAGAGGGACAGTCAAAAAGCGGAGGTTGGGTTCGAACCATGACTTTCCGCTCAGTAAGCTCGCAGCCTAGCCACTGATCTATCTCAAGTAACTTGCAAACACCGAAGTTGATAGATCAAACCCTTCGCCATGCACATATACAGTTTGATATGATCTTCAGTTTATATCGGACATTTTTTGATCATTTGAGTAACCTATCTGATTGGTTGGCAACCCTAGAGTTCATGAGTGCTATGATGTTTTTGGCACGCGCCAGTACCCTTTTCCTTCTTAGGAGAGGTAAATATTCTTCTGGAACATATCGTCAGCACACGTTCACGTGATTGACTGCAAAGTGAACTTCAATCGACTACCAGAACTTCCCCATTTGTGCATGACCAATCCCCACATCACAAATCGATATTTTTTGTTCTTTAGGACTGCACTCACGAATTGCACAAGACAATCACCAGTACGAGTGTAAGGGGGAAAGCCTTTCGCCGCGAAGTCGTTTATTAGCAAACATCAACTAACCAGTCACAAGTTGTTAGACTGAACATTCTCACGGGTCTTCTTGAACTTGCGTGGATATTTGTTGACATGTAAACGAATACTGCAAAGCATTTCCACACGTTCCATAATAAACTTCACTTTCCAGTGGACGCAGGGCGGAGCTTCGAAAAGCCAACAGACTACTCATATGCCTCATCAGTAGTATCCGCCGTTACACGAGCAGTTCTGATTATCCGGTAGCGTAATATGTGGCGAATCGGAGTACAAGTTGCTAGTTCATACGTACTGTCTCGTAGGTGAGTGGTGTTCTCTCTCTGTCACACTTTTAATGTCTGGAGAGAGACATCTGCAATAGAACTGTACAGGTTGGAATATGTGTAATAAGTTACAACCTCACAAAGTTTTAGTTTTCCAGTGACAATCGTTCAAAAACCAAAAGATGATTTCCAGCTCTTGCGATTTTTTCCTTCTGAAGAGATTACTTCTGAGAGGCCACACAGAATTTTTAGACTTTAGAGACATGATGACTTGTCCCGGGCATCCCCATCACGGACCGAAACAAACCAGCTATACATACTGGCGCTCAGGCGCCACATAAAAGTGAGGGAAGAAAGTCCTAGTAAACAGTGGAGAGAAAGGGGGGAGGGAGGGATTTATTTCAAAGAAGCCCTATGTCCTAAAGCAGGACGACCAGGAATAAGGTGCCTTTCATTGGGCAGCATCATAATGAACACACTTGATGGCAAATTAAAAAATAAATCGTTCAGCTGTAGCACCCTTTCGGTGCTTAGCTGCCATGCCACCCGAAGGAAGCACGAGGGTTGGGATAGTTCAAGGTTGCAGAGGTCGGAATCGAACCACGGATCTTCCGGTCAGTAAATTCGCGCTCTAACCACTGAGCGACTGAGCCTCATTTGGAACTCGGTCAACACCAGTGGGATTTACCCGGCGTATTTTAAGAGCCTCACACGAGATCAGCCAAGTGCAGAACGACAATCTACCTCTTGCTTGACAGTCCGATTATGTAATGATAGTATGCCTTTCAATAGGGCCGGTTGTGTGCTATGTAGGGTCCTGCAGGTTTTACAACCACGTGGACCCCAACCAGGGAGGCGCAAAGATATCACAGCACTCAGTTTGACAGCAGTCACCTTCATTTCACGTTGCCATGTTGTTATGTCTCTCTCGCGAACTCTCTGCCAACAATCGCTTGGAACAGCAAACAACGCTTTATTCGGTAGACCCTGGGCGGGCATACATGCCCGAACCTTGTCAACATGGAAAGTTTAACTTGCAGCCTCAACGACTGAGATACGTTCCCAACTACCCGATTCCGCACCATCTCGTTGTGTGTTCGCTGCAGCCAAACAACTCTTGCCATACTACGGAGACGATCAAAATTTTGAAGACGCCAAAAGCCATCGGATCGGATAGGCTAGGTGTCACAGCCATAAATTGGGAGCCCTTTTACAGTCTACACGACCGTTTAGCTTAAGTGAAGTTCGGTTCTGATGTCATGAATGGTAAAACTTGGCAAGCAGTTTTCGCGTTCTCACTATCCGCTCATTGACATCCTCTGACCCTATAAGAAGAGGACAGTTTTGGTCTGTCCCTCGAGATATACAAACACATAAAGTTGGTAATGGAACTCTTCACGTGCAGTGCCTGACAATGGAGGGTATCCGTTCCAAATTATTGTCTCTTATAAAGGCTTTATAAGCCAACCCGTGGACGTGTCTACGGCCAATTCGCTACTGAGTTCACCACATCCAGTCGTGACAGGTAAGGCTATCTATCCTCTGTCACACTTTCCCCTTAATTTCTTAATCGATATGCTGCTTCAGGTTTCTCTACCTGCCCCTTACACCTCGGGGGTGTTCACTCACGGACACTGAGTACACCTAGATCATTCTGTTGCACAGTCTGGTATAAGCCTCGCAACGGCGATAAGTAGAGTGCTGGTGAAAGATTGTGTTCGATCAACTCAAAACCTCAGGCTTACGAGTGAACCGATCGATGTAGCGGATAAGTTTCTATACCTGCGTAATTCCAGAATGTCTGACGAAAGACCTTCCCGAATGGGTAAGACCGCGATAGCGTTTGCTAAACTTCGACATTTGTAGCGCCAACCTGATATTGTCTTGACTATGAAGGGTACAGTCCGCATTTCGACCTCTCCTGCTAGTGGAAGATCTTCGGGCACTCCGTTTGACCATCTTACCTCCGAAGCCCTCTCTCCATTGCAATTACTAGTAAACTTAGTGGCGTTGGTAACTACCGTCTCCCCGTCTCGTCTCGACTGCAGGATGAGACCAGACATGGCTGTCACGCAGCCAACGGCGCTTTCACATCAAAGCTAGTATTTTCACCGCGAAGCTTTCATTTCCCGTTATACTGGAAAGAAATCACATCGCTCAAATGTGAACACGTTCGCCTGTTCAGACGTGAAAATTCAGATGCGTCCAACGTGCGTTGGTGGAGTAGTGGTAACAAGCTCGCCTCGCATGTCAGATGTCCGGGGTTCAAATCCCGCCACGGCCACTGGATATGCACTGCTGATGAGCTCTACTGAGAGCGAAACTCGAGTCCAGTGCTTCCCTTTGGTGTGGACTCACCGGAATAATTACGCCAGAACAGGAGGACGACCGTTCAAACGAGAGGGTGTGAATATGAACAAAATATATATTTGTCGTCAGAACACAAACTGGGGCATCGTCTCTAAAGGGTAGATCGAATTTCCTTAGGCTTGATGACGATATGTTTGATGTCATTACACATGGGGTCAAGTTAGAATCCCACAACTTCTGCCGCCATGAAGTGATCTTCACTAGTGATGACATGTGCAACATGGACGGTCCATATACCTATGACGTCATCAGCAAACAAAAGAGAATTTTTCGTGGTTGAACTACTGCTCTCCAACCGTAAAATGCCACCTGTGCGATAGCAAAAGGCTACCTAGCCACATCCCGGTCAATTCCCCCAAGATAACAGTTCATATGTTGTGGACAAGCCGGAATAATAACAATAAAATTTGGGATACATCGATCCGTATTGTCTTCTTAACGAAAGCAGTCTTCCTATCATGTATTTGCATGCCGGTGTACACCGCAAACATATATCGACAGGTTTCCTTTCAGCACCACGGGGGGGCACTCTAACAGGTCAGTACGCAGAGAACACGGACACCGTAGATAAACCGAACGGAGAAACTAGAATTTAAAGACAAGTCCTGCGCACATCTTTGTCAGAAACACCGCGGATGTGGTCTTCCAATGACTAATAGAAAAGGATAATGGTCGAACTCAGTGAGGAACGGTTTCACGGTAATTCGACATGCAGCATGATAGGTAAGTCGTGCTTTCCAACTACACTTTCGGCATTAATTCAGAGAAATCCCACAGAAAATGTTCAACGTTCTCAGTTAAACGACAGTAGACAAACCAAGTGATCTTGATGGTACATCGCACCGCACGGTGTACGACATGAACCCCCAGGTGTTTCAGAACTCATCAGATCGTTTCCAAATCTATCTTGTCAGTTCAAGGCTAATTCTACGTGCGGCTTCACGTTTGCGTCATCCATAGTTGGGCACTTCATTGCTACATCTGCCTAATACATATTTACCTCCAGAAAACTATGGTTCCGTAGAGAAGCTTCCCGTAGCATTCGGCTACCTACGAGTTAATCAAACTGTTGATCAGTCACTTGTGGTCGAACGGTGATGTTTTTCGCTACCAACTACCGAGAGGTTATGCATTAGGAACTCCCTACTGTAATTTCGGCAGATGTACACTGTTCATGCTTCCTATTGGAGATGTTACACCTGGTATCGATTGGCCACACTCACAGGATGAAACCTCAATCGAATGACTTTTTGACAGGTCGGGCCTGTTCTGAAGTCTTGCTTGGTGGAAGAATCATTATTTCGAAATGTGCACTGCGACGTACCAGAAACAGCTGAGACACGTTGCCACAGGGATGAAGCATTTGTCCCAGCTAGGTGCTGCTGCGGGCATTTAAACGAAGAGCTACTGTCAAACGAACGAGTAGTCAGAGATTAGGATGCAAACACAATGCAAACCGGATGGTGCTCCGGTACACCAGCAGCTGCAGCGATGGATGGTTTCGGCCCAATCACAATGCACAGATGATGCATGTAGTTGCATGAGCTTGGGTGAATAAAAATGGTTACTGAAATCACTAAAGTGGTGATCGGCTAAACGAAAAAGCAGTGGGAATTTCGGGCACAATCCTTCTTCGTAGAAAATCGGAGATAGAGTGGATTGGAACAACGTAGAAAACCAGTGCAATAAATTATGGCCTACGTCGACCTTCAAAAAGCGCTTGGAAATCTGTGGAGGGTCTGGCCACTAGCCTGACACTAGCCTTAGGCGGGACTGGGTTGAACAACAACTGGGAAAGATTAGGCGCCTTCGAACAGAGGGGACACTAAAGCAAAAATCATTAAAACGGAGATTTTAAGGAAACTAGCGCAATCAAGCGTATTCCTGGATGTTGCCCGATTATTTAAAATGAATATACAAGCGCTCCCAAGAGGTTCAGTAACTTCTGAATCAGATATTACTCGCCCATTCTATTAGTAGTATGCACCGCCTAACAGGTGCTTATGCAGTAGCCATGGAACAGCAGTTCGATCCTGGTTAGAAAATACCCCCTGTGTATATTTGGTCAGCCTTGAACGGCATTAAAATCAGTAGGTTACTGGCAGGAAATGAAACGCATCGGACCAGGCAAAATATCAGACAACGACTCAACTGGACGTGATGGTCAGGCCCTTTCGATCATGAATGATGGAACTTCGTTAGCCGTAGTTCAGCAAACTGAGAGGAACAGTCAAATGGAGAACACTGACCTGCATATTATAGGCTGTCTAGAGGGTCAGCCAACCTGATCGGAGTATTCGCACTGCCAGAGTGACCAGCATGTTCATTAAAGCGACTCACGAAATGTTGGTCCTAACAACGGATAATGGTAAGGTGAGGTCACGGATACAATACCCAACAGCTTCGAAGCCAAGTCAGATCTCAAAAAAAAATGAACAAAACACTTCCTTCCCTTCCAAGTTTCCCAAGTTGCAGATTTTGAGTAAAAGAGTTCGACAGAACGGCTTTCTTAGGCCTAAACAACCAGGCAATATCACCCGGAACCAAAACCGAACAAGACGACAAAACTGACTTCCGAATTAGGCAGCTTCACCAAACTATCACGAGTGAAACCCAGCAAAAAGAGCTTTAGTCGAGTTGACGATACTGTTAGAGAAGGCACCTTCATCGGAAAAGAGCCATTCAATAACGCCACCTGTCCGTTTCATCGTACGCGAGAGAAGGACGAGTCTCGTGATCCAGTGAGCGACTGTGAGTTGAACAAGTGTGTGGGTGAAGAGCAGCTTGAAAATAACTGTCTCAAACGCATCTTTGCGGTTGAAGTATATGTGGTAACTTCGGTCAGATGGTCCCAAACCTCCAGTGTAATTTTCCAAAACGTAGTGAGAAGAAACATAGTTGTTGAACCTTTCTGCTCGCTTTCGTGATACCAGCACAGATTCTTATGATTGTCCACAATTATCAGAGTTCTTCCACTAGATACAACACACTATTCATAAATGGTGTTGCGTGAAGAATATATATACTGTGTTATCTTGAACATCGTGCCAAATGAATCACGAAATGGCCGCACACTCAAAAATTAGGAATACAGACGAAGAATAAACGATAGGTGCGGTTGGTTCTCTCGCCAACGAAGTTTCCCTCATCACATTGCATTTGTCCGTTAGAAAACAGTGAAAGCTCGACACATGTGTTCGTCCGGACTGTTTTCAGTGCAACCCACAGGTGCATCAGTTCATTTATGGATAAAAAGAAAGTTGATAGAGGCCCGAAACTGTCGTCAGAGCGAACTCAAGTTGCAACTAGCTTGGATGCACAAGAGATGGTTGGTATCAATCGGACTGATTAACACTGAGTAAAACTCGCTGGTGCAACGCGGTACATTGAGGTCAGCAGTTGCTGTCATGGGAAACCGACTGCATGATATGGCTGCAACGTCTACTCGCCTAGTTGAACAAGCTTTGCATGCACCGTCCAAGCAAGTCAATTTCCATGGGGCTTTCTCGTGCGCGACCTTCTTTGTGTTTGGGGTGATCAGCGTGTTCTCATAACAGTTAAATGGTAGCGCAAGGGGTTAAGTGAAATCGCCCCCCCCCATGCAAGGCATTTCCAATGAAAGCGAGTTGGTTATCATTGTAAGTCCGCAGTAGCCTAGACACACGGATGTATTGTGTACGTGCGGCCAAACAAGTGCGCCCTGTAACGGGTACGCTAACATGTGAGTCACGTGTCCAGTCATCCTACAAGCAGTTTTCTGATCTGCTGTCTGATAGACATGCGAACCATCGAACACATCCAATCAGCCAATAGAGTCACAGAGCAGTCCGATGATGATTGACGAACGGACACGCACGCGTGCAGACTCGGACACATCCAAGCGGCTACCACAGTCATTTTGACTAATACATCCAGGCTTGTCCACTTCATTGTTCGGTCACCTCTGAGATGCAGCATTGACTTTCTGTAACCGTTTTACGTTGAATTAATTGGCCAAATTATCCACATGCTTTAAATGCGAGTGATTGGTGCTGCAAAAGTTAAACCATGTTGAATTTTCAGCCTAACCTCGAGTATGTGTACATACGCGGAACATTTTAGACCTTTGCCCAGAGCTATCGCCGGCAAGCGGGAGCACAGCGTTTGCAAAAAGTGTGAAAAAGCTTTTCGATTCGTAGTTGCGGTTGTAATTGAAGTCTATTAGGTTCTCAGAAGTTAAGGGATGCCATCAGCCATGTCACACATTTTTTATCCGAACTCACTACAGTGGATTGGCACAACTCCTTGGAAATAGATTAGGTGCGGTTACCGCCGTCATTCAACGAAAGGTCGCGATTATCCTGGTGTATAGCTAAATGAGCTGAACAACAGGGTCGCCATCGTCATCATCGGTAACCTGAACGATCCACGGTAAACCTCATTTGCATAGGTTCATTTTCGATCAAACATGTTTTCATCGGGGATGTTCGTCCTGAGGGTACTAAAGAGAGGACTGAAGGAAGTCGACCTATCGTGTGAGTTTCCATCCGAAAGAGACATTTCGCCCGAAACCGATAAGGCGGAAAGCACTGTACAGATGTTTCATCCTTACCGGGGATCGCGAGCAGTGGGTACCTCACAAAACACCAAGGTGTCTCAAGCCCACAATTGCCCGGCTAATAGTTCGGGCACTTAGCCGTTCCGTAGCGACCGGCTGAGCAGCACCGTGATCAAGTAAGTTGCTATAGCCAAGCTGAAATCTAGAGTTAACTAAGGGGAAGAATAATCTCACAAGATGAGTGAAGCTTCCATCTGAGAAGTCATTCCCTGAGCAGCCAGTTAGTACGTCACCACGTGGGGGTTCCCGTGATTGAGAGATGAATAGTGGCGTGGTTTGTCCTGACTTTGACAGGATATAGCACCGCTCATCCTTGAGTCACGGGATCCACATCACGTGGTCATGTATTGATCGGCTCTTCGAATGACGATTTCTCAGATGAAAGCCTCATGCATCGTGTGAATTATTTTTCCTCTGAGGTACCAAAGTATTGTTGACAATGTGAGGAGATTTGGGAATGTTTCAATGGGGATTTCTTTTTGTCTTACTGCAAGTTACTCACACTGTTGATCGGCCACTTTGGGTCGAACGCTTAAGTGTTCGAATTTCTAGTCGGGGGATCACAGATTCGAACCCCCCCCCCCCCCCCCGCGTGATCCATGGAGAAATAGTTTGTAGACCAATGGGAAGTCAAATTTCCCTCGTGAAGTTCATTTTTGGTGTCACGTTTAACTCGGAGAAATCTACAGTAAGGAGGAATCGTCGTGTTCTGTTGAACTTTTGTGAACAGCATGCACAAGATAAGGACATACACGCTGCTTATGGTACCCTAAGGTAGGAAACTGCAGAATGAGAAGGTTGCTGTTCGGATTTGTACTTTTAGGTAAGCAGCACCCAAAATTTCTCCACGTTGTATTTGCGAATTATGGACGACAAGGGGCAGTTGAATCGTGACCAACTGGCAACTTGTGGTTTTCTTGAAGCCGAGTAGCCGAGAATTAACGACCCCAGGTGTCTTCAAAATTTCCTCTGTTCAACAATCTGCTTACTTCTCGGAAACAAATTTTTCCGCAAGTCCCTCTATTTCCAGTCCTCCGCGAAATCCCCCGCTATGAGTAAAGTATGGGTTATACTTGGGAAGTGGAAAAGTAAGATGGCCAAGAAAAAATCTGATAATTGACAGAAAGCAGTATTGTACAGAGCGTAACGGTGCGTGTCACTGGTAGTCTTCAATGGCCCAACTGATTGGCGGATCATTTGGACGCCGACCCGAGACGGTGCGCTCGAAGACAGGTTGGTGTGCAAAAGTTGTAGTCCGAATAGGTGAACGGCACCTTCCCGCTGATGTCACACGCACAATGGAAACAACGACTTTGAAAAGGAAATGAACAATGAAATGACGAGATGGGTAGAGAAGGTTGAACCATCTGAGTGAAAAAAACGAGACCAAGTGTATGAAGATAAACGGCTACTTAGAATAAAACACAGCCGGTAAGCCTGGATAAGCATATGATACGTATTCAGATCAGGCAACTCTAAAAGTGCACACCTGAGAGTCACGCTCTGAGAAACACATGAACGGCTCACGAGAGTTGGTTTGCGCATGTGCAAGAGCGAAACAGTAAAGAGGAGAAAAATCAATAAATTTATAATGAGAGATGATTAGTCTACGGTTGGTTATGAAGAGGAACGATCTCACCCACCATAGCCCACTGAGTTATACTGCGGAGAGTACGTGTGACATTCAAAAAGCCTTTCATAGTTGACAATATTTTGGTCTTCCAGATTTGGGATTGGAACACTTGTGACAACATGCTCCTTGAGGCAGTAGACTAATCTAGCGATTTTGCACTAAACATCGTTATCCTTTTGAGCCAAAGACTTTGGTTGAGAACCCCAGTCGTTCTCGTGCACCTAGACTTAGGTGCCTTGGGTGACCTATCCTAGCCCACACACAACCATGAACTGCACACCCAAAAGTCGTCCGGATCGTTCAGCTGTAGCACCCTTTCGGTGTCTAGCTGCCATGTCACCCCAAGGTTGCACGAGGGCTGGGATACTGCCAGGTTGCCCAAGCCTAGACAGTGGAAGTCGAGAGGCAGAAGTCGGGTTCGAACCAAGAACCTTCCGTTCAGCGCTCTAACCACTTGGGCCATCTAGCCCCGCACACTTGAAAGCAATCTCTTACCCTTACATGCCCTTTGCAATTCGAGCAGAAGCACCGGGAGTTGTGGTGGATTGTACACACCCCGGGCTCTGACAGAAGTGTGTCTGATGAAGCCAGTCCGAATCACCTCTGCTACTTTGTGTCAACTGTGGCGTCAAAAAGGCATATCACCGGGTCTTAAGGGTCGCGTGTACCAGACTACAGTAAGGGCTGTGTTGGTGTACGGGTGCGGGACGTTACCTCTAAGTTTTTGGATTTTTCAACACCAATGCCTCTGAAGCGTTGCTGGTGTGGACGAGGCAATTAGAAAACAGGTATTGGGTTGTACAGCAGGCACTGCAATCGCGCCAAGCATCCAGCACCGTCAACTGTGGTGGCTCGGCCATCTACCGAGACAAGTGTAGTTCTTCCTGCCTACTTCAGAATGGCGCGAACTACCAGGTCGACGACGTGGTGCTTGGCTGAAGGGATTGAAAGACCGCCTTCCTGCCGACCCGTCCTGCGCTTGGCTGGAGGCATTATCCAGGAATTGGGACTACCTGATGCGATTGCCGTTCATGGTTCATGGGTTCTTTCCGGATTGTCTAATTGAGCACTTTGAGATGTAGGCACCTCAGAATGCTTGCGATAGGCCAGCACTAGGTTCCCTTCGTCACCCATTACTTTCTATTTTTACTGGAACGTTTTACATATAAGTAGACAAGAAGTAGGCGAGATGGCTCATGTGGTTAGAGCGCGAATTCACTGACCGAAAGGTTCGTGGTTCGAATCCGACCTCTGCCTCTCGAGTTCCTCTGTCCAGGCTTGGGCAACATGGCAGTATCCCAGCCCTTGTGCTTCCCTCGGGTGGCATGGCAGCTAGGCACCGAAAGGGTGTTACAGCTGAACAGACAGACAAACTTTGTGGCTGTACGGCAGTGAGGCATCGGTGTCAACACTGCTGTCTCTAATGAGGACGACCACTTTGTGAGTGCAAGGTACATGCCGAAATATGATTTCATGACTGTCAGTTTATTCAACGGAGTTGTACTTCACCATTCTCTTCAAAGACGAAGATGCTATTGTCTTCGGACTCCAGATCAGGAAGCTTTTCTCGCGGGGTTCTAGTTCGTTTTCAGAGGCTTAGGTAAACTGTGTTTTCTGCGTCTACTTCTGAGAGTGCGGGCGCGCGGGATGGGTTGATTTGATGTTTTCCATGAAGTATCGAGCCCGTATGGTAAAGTAAGTCCGGAAACTTGGGTCGAACAATGTTGTGCGGATTACATACGGATCATACATACTTTTGGGAACCTCTACACTAGTTGGATCTATGTGGCTATCTGAATTTTTGTAGTACAGCGCCTTGATATCTGCAGAGATAACATTCAAAGGTATCTGTGGGTTGCGTAGCGGTGAAGCATCAGTATCAACACTGATATTGCTTCCCCGATGATTATGATGACCGCGACGGGAGCAGTAGAAAACAGTCGCTTCAGGTGGGGCCGGGTGCTGTACACGGTTTGAGCATCTGGCGCTCGTCTACAAATTAAGATTCGGAGGAGACACTCTATAGCCAGAAACCTCGAACGAAATCCGTCCATGTGCGAACTTACAACATTACGAAAGGATTTTGACGAGGTTGACCAGATGCTCACAACTCCCCCCTCCAGCAGAAAGCAGAGAGAGAACCAATGGGAACATGCAAAATTCCAAGGTGCTTACGGTAAGAGGGCCTAGTTTCAGATACACTGACTACGTCCCGTTCAGTCAAGCCTATGCAGATTTCTCGCATAGCGAGAAATGTCTGTGCAACGACGCATCGGACGAGTGTATGGTGACCAGCCTGTGGAAGCTGCATGACCTGTCAACAAACAGCGCTATAAGTGACACTCAATACAAAGTTTACGGATATTCCTGTGGAAAACATGTCACGTAATGGACCGTGACTCGAACTGCAACCAGAGGTGACCAGTTTCTAAAATGTGGTTGACAAATGACAGAAACAATGGGACTCACCTAAAGACTTGTTGCTGTGCAGGCCCATTTCCCGCAGCATCAGATTTCGAAGCCAAAATACGACGTTCGGCGACCAATGCACGCTAAAGCATACGTGATTATAGAAACCAGTTATACTAGACGAGCTTTGAAAACCACTCAGATGCATGCAGTGGTGATTTTTGTTCAGATAAAAGATCAAACAAAGGCTTCATGACTGTTTATCCAAACCGAGCAGCGCAAGCAAAAACGATTGGCTGTTAAAAATAGTGATTACAGCTCAGATGAAGCCAAAAGCTCAACTAATAGGAGGTTGACATTGGCGGACCGTTTCGATCTTCGTGTGACGGACACTGGATTAGGAGGGCAAGGAAGATGGCGTTCCAAACCGAGAATTTCAAACATTGGGACTGAGGCAAGTAGTTGCAACATACTAAAGCCATAAGCGGGGTTCCAGATCCCGCGCGGTGATGATAACATATATCTGTTTGTTCGAATGCGTATGTCCCTAAATCCGCGTCCTTTGCAATGTGACGAAACTTGTGGGGGCAGTTCGTTCACTGACAGGAACAACGTTACCAAAGTATATCAAAAGTGAAGGCTTACAGGATACTTTAAATGGACTACCACGTTTGACTGAAACGAGCAACTCCAGAAGAAGAACAACTGTGTTGATGTGGCGTACAAATCAGCTAGACGTAGCAGGCATACAGGCAAACTGAAACGACGAATACAACTTGAAGCAAGATGGAACAGTCCACTAACCAATTCCTCGACATTTCACTAGATCAAATCATTTCAAACGGCACGAGAATCGATGGCTAACCTTCTCCCGGTCGGATAAGGCCATAAAGCGCTGCTTTTCGGCCTCCTCTTCTTTCTGCCTCAACAGCTCCACACGCTCCGCAGCCTTCTTTTCTTTTGCGCGTTGCCTCTGTTTCCGCAAGCGTTCGCGGTCCCGTTCGGCTTTGGCCTTCTCCTTGGCAGGATCCAACGGAGCGGGAATCTGGTGCAGACAAGCAGAAACTAACCTGAGTCTATCGTTGGTGCGATGATGCACACCACAAAAAGATAACCTTCACAGCGGTCAGAAATGGTGATGAACTCTTGTCCACGACCTGGATGGAATGTTTGCTAGAGGAAGACAAGTTGTCCTGGAAAAAATCGGCTCCTCTAGGGGAGAAGGCTACCTCTTACGAGAACCAGTTAAATTTAAGTTATTACATGGTTACCGTGTAAAAAGGCACATTAATTCAAGTTGATGGTTTTGTTCACATGGGACCTAGAGTTGGCCTAGCACACAAAATTCAAGACGTCCAAAACAGCCGAACAAACAGGATAGAAACGGACAGAATGAACGCCGCTTACATTGGTTAGTTGCACATTCTTCAGTGCATCGAGCCAAGCACAGGCCACATCTTGGAAGGCTGACAGAACCATCCTCTTTGTTTCCCACTATCAAGTCACATTCCGTCCACGCATCGTCCAGTATGCAAAATGTAACAGGCTGTCGCAAGATCGGACGGGAGTAAACACAAACCCGATTCTTGCAGGTGAACCGACCGACGTGCTGGACAAGTTCGTCTATCTTAGCAGCTGCATAAGTTCCATGGACTCGTGAAAGACGACATCAATTTCCGAAGTAGCATTTAACAGTCTCTGACATTTGTGGCACCGATGTAACCTCAGCTTGACTTTCAAGAGCACAGTGTGCAATACCGGGGTCCCATCTGCCACACTTTATGGATCACAGATGTACGACAGACCTCCAAAGACTGTCTGCTTAACCATCGGTGCCTACCAAACATTGCGTAGGTCCGGTGGGAACATCAAAACTTAATAATGTTGAGGTTGACCAAGTATTTTTCAGGACTGTCGAAGAATTTTCAGCAACCTTGTGAGTAGTGCATTACGTATATACATGTATCGCGATATCTCGAATATCGTAGCAACTGGAACATGAGGCGGCCTGGTGCAGCACATTCAGTTGCCCGAAAAACATCACAAACGGGAGATTCAGCTGGGTTCCAGGTGAGTCTCTCGCAAAACCGAATTGATTTGCAAATGAGTGCATGTATCGAAAATTCACTCTCCTTCGATAGACCAGCTGATCGCAGTCTCCAGGCTATGCTGGTTAGGTTATGCAATTTGCACGCCAGAAGACCGCTTGCTTCGTATAGCTCTCTTGGCCCAGAGCGCCTTATTAACTGCGTCTTCACTGCGCGGCCATCACTCTTTGTCACACCGAGCAAACAGAACTATTCGACGTGAATGAACTGATTGGGCAACCGCATGTAACGCGCGGCTCTCGTTCCCCTACTCTTCTTGTCCTCAGTGGACGGATGTGTAGCAGTTGGAACCAGCTCACTTCGATACAAGTTTTTTTTTAGCTGAAAGACTGAATTGGACTGATTGTGCTGTCCACCTCCATGTTTTCGCCATTCTTACGGCAGCGAAGCATCCGTGTTGAACACTGATGTCATGCTGCTGCTGATGATGATATCGTCATTCCATTACCGTCCGGAAGGTCCGTGGTTCGAACCCGAACTGTGCCTCTCGACTTCCCCTATCTAGATTTGGGCAACCTCGTGCTTCCTTCTGGTGGCATGGCAGCTAGGCACCGGAAGGGTTTTCATTCCGATGTAAACAGACGGTAACTCGGCATGCGGATCACACAACCCGGCCACCTTGGCCTGCAGTGCCGGATGCAGTCCTTGAGTGAGATACCGTCGGCTTCAACGCTTCTTGACCACCTTCTGAATTAGCTGTTCCGGAAGAATCCAGGTGTAACCCTGCGGAATTGGTGGTCAAAGACCTGAGGATGTCTCAGATTGTCCACTCGAAGTGGCCAAGTCCCAGCCCTACAACAATAGCCCCCTTGAGACCCAGTGGTAACCCTTTCTAACGCCAAAAGTGGCAAACATAGAAAAACACAATTCCAGTCTTTGAGATTCGTGAGTTGACTTCGTCTGCCACATTACCATCCGAAGGTACTGTTCCACAACTTTCGGTGTCACCTCTCAACTTCTTAGAGGCATGTTCAAAGACCGCAGCAGGAGGACCATGCACTCTGCATATTCCAGGTCGACAGGGTCATCGCCCGGATAGACCGGAACACCGGGGTTTCACAGACCCTCCAAAGTTCACGTCATTACCTCATTATTGACGGTAGTAAACAAGACTGGACAGTAGACACCCTCGTCGGATAACATTGTTTGTGGGGAAATTAATGGAGAGGTGATTGGTTCAATGCACGCGCGTGGTTCGGGTACTTGACATGTGTTTGCTAAGATTCTGATTCACGACGCGCAGCCTTTTAAAACTCACGAGTGGTAAACAGCCTGACGTTGTTGGAGGTGAGCAAAATTCCATCCCGGCCCTACCTGTGGTCCGAAGTAACTTCGTTTTTCGCAAGTCTACTGATGCAGCTGACGATGTAGGTGAAATTACTCTGCAAAAATGCAGTTTAGGCTTACAGGTATGAAACATATGAAAATGGTGCGCTTGGTTTAAATGATTTGCGTTTCCGACAAGTCGGATTCGAGAGGTGGCAATCTCATTAGGAAACTAAATGTCCGTGCACGGACGCTGGGCGAACCAGGGGCAGGTAAATAAGGTCTGAACAATGAATACATAGCAAAGTTAAACTGGACGAGAGAGAAAAGAGAGAGAGCAGGTCTCCCTGGCTGTGATGAACTTGGAAGAGCGTACGGTAAACCAGCAAACATCCACGAGGGTATGAGAATCTAGAAGATAAGAATCTGGAAGAGACATCTTTGGACAACGAGCACTAGTGCTGTAATAACGGTACTTCCTCAGCTTAGTTCTCAGCCTGAAACTATCAAGCTAGGGTTCCGGTCAAAACAATCGCCAAAGGTGCACAACGTGTACTGACGCCCAAAATCAGGTCAAAAACATGTGTACAGCGCGTTGTGTATAAAGTGTATACGACGACAACACTGGAAATTCCGACGCCTTCTAGATGCGACATTGGCAACTAGCAATCGGCGGATACTGCAGCATGATTGGCTATTAGGTACAGACTTTCGGCCAATCAGAGCTCGCCTTGATGCTGGACCGGAAAGCGGCCCGATCTTCCGGCCCATCGCGTGTGAAATAGGCGTCTTGGCTGCAGCAGCGCCTAACTGCGAGCGGCAAAACACCATCAGTACGGAAGTACGCCTAACAGGTGATCAATGTTAGTCATCTTTAGTGGTGTTGAACTACCTGGCGTAAAGTGCAAATGTGGCCAGTGTATCTCCATTTGAGTCGAAACCGAGCGTGATTCTCATGTATCCGATCCCCCCCACAGGTAATCGATCCAGCTGAGCAAGATAGTTATAACAAGAATTTCGGACTGTGGACAGAAAAATCCAGGGATAGACACTCGAAATTGTGGGGTGATTTACGTATCTTGGAAGTTGTATTAGTTCTGATTGTAATGTGGCAGATGAGATCAATGCACGAATCTGCAACGCTCGGATCACGTTTGCTAATTTGAAACGTCAAAGCGGCATAGCCCTGAATCTTAAGGAACGTATCGGGCTACAGTATGGGCTGTTTTGTTGTATGGCTGTGAGACTTGGCCTGTTCGGGCAGCGGAACTGAGACGTCTTCAGGTGTTCGACAATCGTTGTCTCAGAACCATAGCTCATGTCAGTTGGTGTCTGAGAATCCGTAACGAGGCAATTGGCAAATGAGCTTTCGGTTGTGCAACGGGTACTTGCACTGAAGAATGTTTCCAGCACCAGAAGCTGCGCTGGTTGGGACATGTGTTGCCTATGCGGAAACATCGTTTGCTATTTTTCGTGCCCAATTCAGAGTGGCGGGAGAAGAGACGTGGTCATCATTGACCTGGCAGAGGGGTACGAAAGGGATTACGGAATGTCTGGGTGCTGTCGGTGCTACTCGCCTTACAGGATGGGGACCACATGATACCCACTGCACCTTGTTGGATGCGCTGTTATATATAATTGCTAATTGATTTCAGTGGCATTCTTGTCAGTTTCTGAATGAGTGTCTGGAGGTGTAGGTACCTCGGAATGATTATAGTAAGCTAGAACCAAGTCTCCTCCCTGTCCACCTTTACTCTTTTCTTTAAAATAAGGCTTTCAAATAAATCATGGTTGTACGGCAGTGAAGCATCAGGGTTGAATACCGATGTCTTCCTGTCGATGATGATATGCCATGTGAATCAAAAACAGGTTTGTCCAGTGATTACCACATGTAGTAACGTGGAAAGCAATGAACCTGAGAAATGGAGGAAAACCGACTGACTTGGGCTTTCACATAGTCGTAGCGATCTGGATGAAAGAACCGAAATCGTCGGAACGAGTTGGTCAGTGGTTTTTTGTGCAGTCTGGAGGCCAACATATAGGGACTTGTTCCCTCTGAGTCGCTAGAAGATGAAAGGCAGAAAGAAGAGAAGACGATCGATCAATATGGATAAAAATGCAGCCTCGTGATAGGACTATAAAAGCATACGGTTTTCGTAACGACGACGACGAAGAGCCCGACCTCCGCCTCTCGACTTCCCTGTCTAGGCTTGGGCAACCTTGCAGTATCCCAGGCCTCGTGCTTCCCTTGGGTGGCATGGCAGCTAGGCACCAAAAAAGGTGTTACAGCTAAACGATTATTATTATTAAATTAGGAATGATGCCCGGACAGAAATGGGACTACTGTTCAAACGAGTGATGTGTAGGATGATGAACTCTACAAAGCCCGCAACTACTCACAGGTTTCAAGCGTCCGTGGAGCGCGATCTGACTTGGAAGTCCTGATAGTCAGGTCAATCGATCGACGCAACCAGGAGAGCTACTGTTAAAGACGCTGGGCAAACCGATCACACCGCTCAAGCGGGACCACTTTCTCTGCCCAGGCGTGATAATTCAGGTGCGTCCAATGTGTGCTGGTGGAGTAGTGGTGTAAAGGCGGATACTACTGATGAGGCATGCGAGTAGTAAGTGGTAATGCTCTATATACTTGGATATCTGATTTCCACCAAATCCCTTCTCGCCCTATAACACCTTCCCGTCCTATGTACCATATCAACGTCTGGTTGTGCTAGTCAGCGAGTACCCGTTTAGTTGGGCTTTCCTCCTTACAGTGGTAACATGTTCACCTCACATGTCAGACGTTCAGAGTTCGAACCGTGGGAAAGTCGACGCCATGCGCTGCTGTTTAGCATTAACAACAGTGAAACTCCAGTCCGGTAGTTCCACCCTTCAGTGTCATTGCACCAGCACAGGATGAAGGCCGTTCAAACGAGAGTGGTATGAATAGGAATTTAATTGGGCCCACAGGAAATCCGAAAAACTGCAAAAACCTCCGTATATTTCGGATGAAAATTCAAGCGGGCCGCTTATGGACTACTGTGTGCTCCCCACGCGAAGGGCGGAAACGAGCCACGGGAGGTCAAACAATGACTTGGCAGCGAAGTACAAAAGCCATTACCAACAAACTCAGCTGAGCTGGTCACTGTCGTCTTCCTGGATGGGGACCCCGAGACGGGCCACATCAATGGTCAGAGACATTGCAAGACGTGACTCAGTCGCGCCCTCAATTTCGCTCGTGCATCCAAGATATTGCCTTCAATGCATAGCTTCCTTCCCAATTCCCCCACTTAACAGTCCACTGACAGTGGTGTATGTACGCACCAATTTATCAGTTCTCGCCTCCAATGCGTAGCTACCTACCCCACCTCCCCAAATCATCGGTGAACGAAATTGTGGCAACTACAACCACTGTACGAGAAGCACGCGCGGTTCTTACAGCAGACAATGACGATGCTGATGATCGTTTTCTATGTGATTCTTGTAACATGCCCGATAGCACAGACAACGGTTAGTGAGAACAGAAATGGACCGTGGAAAAAAACTCACAGCAGGGCTGGATCACACCCACTTTCGAGCAGTAGATTGAGCACTTCCGGTTCACTTTGAAATTCAACAGCCACATGGAGAAGTGTACGACCCTCGGCTAGCGAGTGATTCAGTAGTCGTAGGCAAATGTCCGGGGGAGGAATCGAACTATCAGTTGTGAGGCATCGTCCCGCAGCTGGAGAGAAGGCGAAAAAGAACGAGATTGTCCCGACTGATTTTTATTCATGTGAACGAGAGATACAGCAGCGGATAACAGACCCAGAAACTCATTACCGTGATATGAAACAATTAAGTATGACTATCTGCCCTAACCCTTCACCACGAGTATTGGGGAAAAACAGTGAGATAGTAGTTTCGCAGTTCGACTCACGACTCCCCTCAAGTCCTTGGTGGATGGCCGAGTGGATAGAATCGTTGAGAATGGTTTTGATTCCCCAATAAAAATCTCACTGGGCTGTGGGTCCCGTTCGGACAACCTATGGTTTCGTAAACAGGCCGAACATCGTGTAATTTCCGGTCACCTCAACGACGTAACACAAATACAGGCGAAAAGTGATTGCTCGAACAATTTTGTTGTGCTTGAAGTCCCCATTATGAGACACTACACACAATAGACAATGATATTTGGGTGGCAAAAACTGGGAATTCAGGACAAGAGCCTGGTACAAAAACGCTGATAATCAGTACTACTGATTCAATGAAGCATATCAACTAAATGCATCTGAATGAAGCAGCAACATTTAGCATTTAACATCCCAGAGATTCCAAATTTGCAAACCAAAGTAGCAGTTTCATTCATTAGATGTGGTTGACCAAGAGAACCCGGACGAGATCTCCACCAAAATTCCCAAGTCTCAATCTACTAACAATTTACAAGTAGCTTAGAGGAAGAATAAAATTCATCCGAAGAGTGAAGCTTCCATCTGAGAAGTCGTTGATCGCGAAACCAGTCAACATGTGTGATCACATGATGTGGATGTCAAGGATGAGCTGCACCATATACTGTATAATTGCGAGTTAATCACTGCTGATCAGCCGCTCTTGGTCAAACACCTAGCAAGGGAATCGTGAGTTCGAGACTATCTGGAGTTTCGTGAGATGCACACTGATGAGCATTCCCAATAAGGATGAATCGGCTATACAGTGCTTCTCGGCTTTTCAGCATAGATTGACTTCACTTATGGGACGAAAGCTGCGCCAGAATTTGGAACCACCAACATCAGCATGCCCCAGTTGTGAATCCTGTACAGATCGTACGATGACTTTGGCTAATATAGTTTTTGTGAACTGACGGAAAGTGGATAGGAGCGAGAGGATCGAGCGTTGGAGGAGAAAGACAGAAAGAAAGCTGAAAATGTTGAGTTACGCATCGAAGGCAACAGGAGCGATAGGAAACCGGAAATACTATTGGCAGCGCCTCCAATCCTGGATGGGTTCTCTCAGGATCCTCATCCACACAAATAATAGTTGTCAGCACGGCCAGGATCGTTGGTAATGGCTTTCATTACTGATTTTCCGTTCTGTACGTCGTTAGGTGAAAACAGATCTGCGAGACAAACGGATCTCAAGTATTCGAAGCCAGAGCTGCATCAGCTCATCGGCAATGCATCAACGACCCGAAAGTGGCCAGGTTTCGCAATCGCCTGAAAGTCGTCGCCCTTGAAAGACTAATTGATGTCGCGTCGATTGCTTTATATGCTTTGATCACAATCAGCTTTGCAACTGGTAGACGTGAAGCACACAGGAAATCGTGCGGTAGCACATGACGAGCTATATCGTCAGTGTACTTAATGTGCATGGGTGAACGGCCTAAGAACAGAATCAAGTTTGATTCTCACGGATCCGTCCCTCCCAATGTTCGGCCAGTATGCGCAGGGAAAAACTCCACAGTAAATTGAATATTACAGCCACCAGACGGACACCGTGGTAAGTCTCCGCACAGCGGTCTTTTACCCTTCCTGAAAGATGCAAGTTCAGTAGAAGCACCCCTTTCTTGGGGTACTTTTCGCCCCAGATAACATGAGGAAGTCCAATTAGGCATGTTACTAGAGTTGATGTGCTTATCTTGAGGAGGGAAAGATGCTATCGCTATAGTGCCTTTTTCGCGTGCCGCAGTGGATATTCCTTTGTTGAACAGCCTGGGGACGCACACATTCTCTTTACCGTCCGCGTTGATATTAGTTCCGCATACCTGTCCAAGCAAGGTTGTTGCAGGCAAATTTCTAAACCGTCTTTCTCGTTCACTGTTTCGCTGGCGAAACATCTCTCCTGACAGACCAGTTGAATTAACTGGTAGCGGGCAGAACTGTTCCTGACAAGGGAAGACTTCTCGGTCCCCTAGGCCTCTTAGTGAAACGCACTAGGTATCGCTCGCAGGGAGCTGTTACACTGTACTGTAGCCGAACTAACTTACAGAGCAATTCTCCCAAACGTTTGGACGTATCTTCCTCAACGCTACAGAGACAAAACACTTTAAAATCCGGAGAGACCTAGGTTTTTTCGGTCTCACCACTTGTGCTACGCACAACTTCATGCGAATATAGACGGTGGGTGTATGGTTGACAGCTTGTAGCGACTAGCCAAACATTAACGCTAGAGAACCTGTCGCGTACAAAACGCCACCCGAAACATCCGACTTCTACCCAATTTGACGGACATTCCAGAAGTTAGGAGAACAAAATTCGTTATGTTGATGACCGAATCCATTGGGACATACAACACAGATTCGGGTTTGAACACGGACGGGGTAAACGAGCCCAACAGATGCGAAATGCTACAACCGCTCCGGACCGATGGTTCAAACAACCAGCTGGACAACAAATACAACCGTTGGTATCGATCACTGGAGAACACCGCACTCTGTGTGTGTGTGGGGGGGGGTGACACTCGGTTGTAGGTATTCCATCAGCTTCGAAAATGACACGTGAGCGACGATCATCCAAATCCTGCTCAAATGTGAAGTCGCGAAATATTTTACGATACCTTTGTGACGGTTGAAAGTGTGATTTTAACAAAGAACGATTCTCAAAGGGAAGGATATAGTGTATTCATATATCGAGATGGCTCAAGTGGTTAGAGCGCAAATTTACTGATCGGAAGGTCCGTGGTTCAAACTCGACCTCTGTCTCTCGACTTCTCCTGTCTAGGCTTGGGCAACCTGGCAGTATCCCATCCCTCGTGCTTCCTTCGGGTGGCATGGCAGCTAAGCACCGAAAAGGTGTTACAGCTGAACGATTATTATTTTTTACTATCGAGACAACAAATGGTTTCCTTCGATCCACGATGCTTCGGCATGGTATTACCTACCTCACAAAGTTCAGTTTCGTAATAGATAATCGTTCAACCGTAACATCCCTTCGGTGCATAGCTTCCATGCCACCCAAAGGAAGCAAGAGGGTTGAGATACTGCCACGTTGCCCGGGACTAGACAGGCCTCCCGGCCAGCAGCTATCTCGGATGCGTCTGAGTTATCTTCGTACCACAAAACTATGAACCGGCATGCTCACAGTTTGGATTTGGATCGCGTCGTATATTATTGGAGTGTAACAAGTACAGGAATTTGTGTGAGTGATCGCGTTTTCCATACATCGCATTTCCCGCTTAAATGAAATCGGATAAAACGCATACCCGAAAGGCGTCTTTCAGTCACAACTGATAGGACAAGTTGCCTTCGCTGGTCATCTGCCGAAGGTGTGATTCCATTGGCAGGTTGCACCCCTCGGTTCAGTTCAGAAGGGTGTGGGCGAGGGACGCCGAACGAAGAGCTGCAAACGCAAACGATACTCCCCCGTTGTCCAGGTCGAAAAAGTATTGGCTGAGGTACCCACCTTGAGCCTTTGACTCAAAAGTTTTACTCACAAAGCAGAGAGGAGGATGAGGGGGGGGGTTTGGTCGGGGACTCTGCTCTTAGCATTTGATTCAAAATGTCTAAACAGCAAGACAGCTGTTGCTGGTGTTTTCCTGAGGGGGAATTCCCGGAGCCAATGAGTCAATAGTCTGACCTGCTCGGTTACAGGGGGCTGGCCTAACCAGAGGGTACATAGAGTAAGACAATACTGTCCGGTCCCTAATGCGGCTGCACACAGCCGGTACCTTCAAGACACTGGGCTCGAAACTATTTCGATCACATTGAATAATACGCCGGCGGTCACGGTCAACTTTTGGACCTTTCTCCTACTCGTCCTTCTTCGGAGGAAGGCAGCATCGATGCTTCCATAAATACGGATATACTGGTCACATGATGGGAACGTCTTACTGATTTTACACCCCTATACATAGGGCAGTAAGACTTTACGTACAGACCGGGTCGTAATACACCCCACAGTACGGGGACTCGCTGCTCTTCGTCGGACTGCTCCCCGTTGGCCTTCCTGGCATAGCTGAACCTTGAGGAACTGACTTACGGCCAAATTAGCACGCAAGGTCATTAGAAGCAATGAATCCCAATGACCACGACAAGGTGACAGCTTTAGGTCGAGATGCACGTCTCGGACACATCATTCTCCATAAACTTTAATAGAGTCGGTTGTCAGCATTCCAAATTACATTACTACGGTGCCAGAGATTCAACAAAAACCGAGGCGAGGTGGCTCAGTGATTAGAACACGAATTTACTGACCGAAAGGTCTGTGGTTCGAACCCGACCTCCGTCTCTCGACTTCCCTGTCTAGGCTTGGGCAACCTGGGAGTATCCCAGCCCTCGTGCTTCCCTCGGGTGGCATGGCAGCTGGGCACCGAAAGGGTGCTACAGCTGAACGCTTTCCTTTCCTTAAAAACCGGGATTACAATAGCGTCTAGTAGGCCATTTCCACCGGCATATAATGACCAAGAAACCTCTTCTCACTGGTCTATTTTTTTCGGGAGGGGGGGGGGATTAATTACAATTTCATATTCCGTCAAAATTGCGTAAGAATCAATAAATAGAGACTAGATAAACAACACAACTAGTCAGAGGTAGAGAGTTAAACCATTCGAGGCAATGGCTTATTGGAAAAAGTACGCAGTTCACTAACTTCAAATCTCACAAGCGATGAAATGGAAGCATCAAGGAAGAAGATCCACATAAGCGAGGACGCTTACCTGAGGGCGGGTTGGTCGAATCTGTAGTAGTCAAGTCGAACTGCGCGCCTTCAACCAGCGTGTGCACTGGTGGCAACAACGTCTGGACAGTGGAATAATCTCCAGATGCAACTGCCACTCGCAGTCGACGATGCCATGCCTGATAGGACGAGTATAGTTCTGTACACGAGAAAATGTCAAAATGCGGTAAAGTGAACTAGGAATTCCTGCTTCGTTATAATCCAATCGGATAAATATTTACCAGGACGAGGCGGGAAAAGGCCTGCGGAATGTAGTCGGAGGTTATCCGGTGGTTGGAACGCGAATTTACTGACCGGAAGGTCCGTGGTTCGAACCCGACCTCTGCCTCTCGACTTCGCCTGTCTAGGCTTGGGCGTTCTGGCAGTATCCCAGGCCTCGTACTTTCTTCGGGTGGCATAGCAGTTAGGCACCGAAAGGGTGTGACAGTTGAACGATTTTTTTATCCACGCCCTGGCAGACACAGCACTTGGTTGTTATCAGTCCATAACGGACTGCGCTTAGTCACTCAATTGGCTTGACACATCTGTCGAAAAGGTGTAGTGACTGGTATTGCCTATAGTTCCGTCCCTGGCATGATCACGCGAAGCAGAGACATCGGAAAACGGCCCGTTCGCCAATTTAATCGTATTTACTTTCAACTAAGATGCGAGCCAAGTGAAGGGATGCGGAACGCATTGCTTCAGGACTAGCTAAAAAATAATTCGCAACCCCAGTAGACGCTGCGCCAATGAATCCCAACCCGGAGCATACAAACTCATTGATTTCCAAAGTTTTTACAAAGGAACCCAGACAAATGAGCTACGGCCTCGGACAGAACTGCATCATCATTCCTGGTTACTTCCTGCCCAACTTCATTCTCAACTCCCGCACAGTCTTCTAGCGGGATACCTACACGAGAACATACCCTCAAAAGGGCAGAACTTCGATTTTCCAATAAGGATCATCTTCAAACAAGGACCATATGGAGACGAAGTGGTCGATCTGAAAAAACGCAGGATGCAAATGATAGCGCTGTTGGGTCCACATTTTCGACCAATCAGAGATCAGCTTGATCGCGAGCCAACAAGCGGCCCGAGCTGCTGACCAATCACGTGCGAGCTAGACTCACTAGACATTACAGCGTCCAACTGCAAACTGTAAGGCGGTTTTCATGTAGGATTCCGTCTAACATACAGACTGCAAGAATGCTAAGCAGTCAAGAGATGATTGCTTCGACCGTTAGGCAAGATTACACATCAGCAAACCGCAACGCGATTTGGGGGAATTGAATTCGTTAAAATGCGAGATAGAGAAACAACTGATTCATCCAAATCCACCCTGACGGTATCATGTAGATTGTTGACGGACCATTTGCGATCCCAATGCCAAGCTCGGCGAACAGATCAACAAACGAGCAACGCATCCGAGACACTTCTATTCCGCAACGTCACCCACAGTTGTGACTTCACAATTTGACAACCTCCGGTGACTGTTCATAAGGTTGCTGAAAATTCTTCGAAAACCCACGACCGGTTTCGCCCTTCTTGGGGCTTATCAGGTAGGCGCAGTCCCCGAGCTTCCGTCAGTCATATGTTCTACTTGAACCCAAATTGCACAAAATTAGCGAAATACACTCATTTGCAAACCAAGTTGGTTTTGCGAGAGACTCACTTGGAACCCAACTGAATCCAGTTGCTTGAAAACATCATAAACGAGATATTCAGGTGAGTCTCTTGCAAAACCA